>CM017560.1:43994569-44049569 GCA_007844125.1 Sinonovacula constricta
ATTCACTATAAGGAACTGTCACTCATTTATCGTCTTGTTATTATAGACAACTGCTACAGATGACTTCTGAAAGAGTCAATTGTAACTGTGCAAGAAAAAAAAAACGTAGATGTGAAAATGAAATAAAGGTGCACTAAATTATAATCAGTGTTTGCAAGTCCAATTCAAACGATCAGAAAGAGCAATGGATAAATAGAACTGAAACAATTCAACATTAGCATCAATGAACAATGACCAATTCATGACCGCGACTTCAACAATGTAAAAATAAACAACGATAACAACGTGCATACCACAAACTAAAGTATTCTGCCTGTAGTTATTTATCCCTTCCATCATAACAGATCTAATGTACTGTACATTTACTTTAATAGACCCTAGGAACTTGTATTTATCACAGCCAGTCAAATATTTGCATCATAAAATGCAAAGCTCTTGTTTAAACAAACATACCAACTACCATACTGCTATGTACTAGAACATACTGGAAGAAACTAAAATACTATTGCATCACATACAACACCATTTATAAATGCACAGCTTAAAATGGCGAACCTTGGCAAGATAGTCTGACTAGAATCACACAGCATTAATCTCCACAGGTGACCTCTACTAACAGTATGTTAAAATCAGTGGAGCATATCATATAAACAATAAACTTTATCCTTGTTACAGTCCTAATTTTTTTTTACAAATATAGCTTTTGTTATTATGTCAAGGATTGTCCTTATTTTTTTTTTTATTTTTTTTTTACAAATATAGCTTTGTTATTATATCAAGGATTGTCCTTACTTTTTTTTTTTACAAATATAGCTATTGTTATTATGTCAAGGGTTGTCCTTAGCATAATCCATAGTTATTTTTAGATGGCTTTGCAAGAAAGATTTTTTGAACAAGATAATATTAATACAATATAAAAACAATAAAATATTGCTCCTTTTAAAAGATATAAAAGTATTATATATGAACTCCCTAAAAGGACCACCTCGTTAAGCTGGACACTTAAAAAGAACAAAAGGTGATCCTCTTAGAGAGGTATTATTGTATATTGCCTTTATATATAGGCTTTAACGTTTTCTATTGGATCTTTTTCACTGATCTCATTATATAGTCCATATTTAATCAAACTATCAGGCTATTGTCTTCAATATGCCAACTATAATTTTGTTGCCGCGTTTTACAAACAAAGAAACAAACAACAACAGCACAACATGTTTGGATTTTTCCATTGTTCTACGACAAACTATTTTGTTACGTCAATGACATCTTGCTGTTTAAGACGGACGACGCTTAAACATAGCAATAGAAAGGAAAATATGACAAAAACGCACGTAGGCACACACAACACAGTTTAATAAGAATATGACAGAATCACTGGGAGGGGGCATAACACATAGTGAAAACATGCAGTTACCGCATTGTTACGACCGGTGTCGCTATACAAGTTTATTTATAAATTGGCACGTTTACTAAACGACGAAATGGTGTAACAGAAAGAACAAGCCAGCAACAAACTAGTACAATTATGTTTTATTTTAATAAACAATTAAATCTATGGCGTAATGAAACAAACAAAAAAAAAATCAGACAAAATTGCAGAAAGCATAGTAAATGCTAGCTTACAGTGTGTCCCTTTAGGAGGTGTCCCTTTAACAGTCCAATTAATAATCCAACGTCGAATAATCCTGGGGAGTTATGGGTAGAATGTCCTCGTAGATAAGCACAGTTGAAATAATCCAAAGGTAGAACAAAACACGAATGTAAATGATATAATTTCAAATTCAACACTTTAATATTTATATCACTGTAGAATATCGTAAGTCCACGTAAGTTCCAACACAGAAAGATTAAATATAGAAGATGCAAGGATTTCCAAACTCTATGTCCAAAATCTATGTCCAAACGTTTATCCAAACTTCTTATCTAAACTTCTATCCAAACTTGCTCTTAATCGGCAAACATGCCCTTATATATATATACCAAAAGAATTTCCAGAACATTCACGAAACCCAGATTATTGTCGAAACCCAGTTTAAAATAAACAGATGAACTTTCTAGCATGATCCTTATTTTCTAGCAGTTACGCGAATGCTACGTCATCAAAACCACAACGGTAAACAACCCTTAATTTGACTTGCGTATTGTTAAACGCTGGTGTACTACTGTACATAACAGCATTGGAACAGTCAACTGACAAAAGTGACATACATTTTAGTTTCAGTTTCATATAAAATGAAGGTAAAATATTAAAGAATATGAAAAACAAGGTTTTGTAGCATTTTGTAGCCTTAACATTAACATCATTTTATCTCGAATTGTCGATGTGGAATGTGCTTGCTTTGTTTTGTTCTGTGTCAGTGAATAGAATTCATATAACGAACTAAAATAATCATCTGAAAAAAGCCGAATACATTGTCATAAGAGATTAAATGGTAGTTAAGATTTATGCTAAATGACCGGTTTTAATTAAGGCGTGCAAAACTAACGAAATTATTCGACATCTCATAACTGGATTGTGCCAAAATGGAGGTTGGGTTTGTATTACAGTGCTTGAATTAAATGGACACAATATCTTATTTATTACAATTAAAAGACATTAATGCGTGACTTCATCAGAAAATGTTCACTTACAAACATACGTTTGGGGCAATAATCCTGCACCTAAATACACAATAATGCTTATAAATACACGCGTTTTCTACAGAAATTATAATGACAATTTTATTAGTGATATTTCATTGACAATTTATATTGACATACAGAAAAATCATCATATAGAATAATACGTTTTAATCCATTATTATTTTCTTTATCTTTAAACAGTCATTAAATACTACGATTATTTTTACGACAGTTGGACAAAACAAACATGTACACTTGTTTTAATTTAGCAGAAAATAACTGTTCCAATGGGTTTAAAATGCAAAGGCGCGGTTCTCAGTTTGTTTGCAGTGGTAACCTCGTCTCGACCCAGGTTTGTGACGTCTCTTTAAATACTTAATGGATTTTAGATTTTCGTTTCAGATGTGCATTCACGCTCCTGTTGGAAAACGTCAGAGTGAATTAAGTTGTTCCGAATGTTGTAGTGGCAATCTTTGTGGCGACACTTTGTGTGGTTCCCAAGGTAACTTAGAAAAAAAAATCACACTTTTTCCAGCGACATAAAAAGTCGTTAAAAATGGTAGTGGTGTAGCTCCTTTGCTAACGCTCAAGCAAATGTAAGGGTAGTTCCACGACTGGTTGGTCCAGTGTCAGGATTATGTGACTGGGTGTGGTATCATGGCCAGGTGTTCGCGGCATGCTATATACAGTAAAGGCAGCACTATATCTGCTTCAAGTGAACCCTGTCTGCAGATTACTGAAATACTATTTGCGGGACGATAAACCCAGTAAACAAACACACTTCTTCCAAAGTAGAGCTGTCATAGCTGTCTGGACAACTCAAATTATGAATATGTAAGGTACGCACCTTACTATATTGTAATTACACGCAAAACTTGAACCTGCGTGTTAACCAAAATGTTTGTACTCGAATCAGGTACAATATTCCCCAAAAGTCCAAACTGGAACTTCCAAAAACTTCAACATTATTAGGTGTCGTTATAAGCAGAATTAATTCAAATTACATCAATTATTAAATAGTTAGAAATTTAATCCGATGTTTGTACAAACAGTACATAAAAAGATGGTCTGAAAATGAATTTCTATTTCATCAAATAAGTCAAATCATTTTTTCTTTTTTGAACAGAAGTCAGCATTTTATAGCTTTCCATTACAGACGTACCCTTGTCGTCTCAAAACTTTTCGGAGATGGTTATGATCTTTATAAACGTAGTTAAACCATATACTTCAGCCGTAACAAATCATAAAATAAATGACACACTTCTTGGATAATTCTAATATAGATCTACATAAACATTATCTAATACTTGACGTGTGTACAAACACTAAGAATTAAACAAGCACTTCCGCCTTGATCGCGTACTATGTCTACAGATCTGCTTGTCAACCGGAATTCCTCGGGTAATTCCGTCCTTGGGACAATCATCCCTCGGATGTATCTGGTGCAATAATACTTAATGAAATCACGATCGTTTTGTTCGCCGGAAGTCGGAAGAAGAATATGCCTAAGAAGCTCGCACAAAACATAAACACTGCCATCGTTTGACAGTTGCGTGTCTGTTGTGCTGGGTAAATTGAAATCGGATGATTTAAATTTGAAGCCGCCACAAATTGAAGTTTTACAGGCATCGTACTGTAGTGAGCTGTCACCCGAGCTGCCATCTTTGTTTTGACGTCTGTCTCAAAAAAGTCCCATTTAGGGAAATGGCCGAGGTGATCCGACTATCTACATTCATCCGAGAGATGATTCGTGACTTATCCGAGGTGTTCAGATTGATCTGCTTGTATTATCTCAAATCAGTTCTATCCAGTTACTATGCGACGATAGCGCAAAAAGAAAGTCTTGAGTCAGTTTCCTGTTAAAATGTTGTGCGTCTTTTATTCCAGCGTACCCGGCAGGTCGAGGTCCAATTTGCTATACATGTGATATAACAGCCAAACAGAGATGCAGCACGATAGAACTGTGTAATCAAAATGAGGTACTTGTTTTATTTTAACATTCTTATAGAGTTTCTGTTCCTGAAGGCCCTTGCCAAATATTTGTGCAGAACAACTGACAAAAAGCAAGTTGACAAACTCGTTAAAAAATTATCGAGCAAAGCGAGAATGGTTCTTACTTCTTAAACGACGCCTTTGTGTCGTCGTTACTGTTTCTTTGTTGTTGTTGTTGTTTTGTTGTTTTTTGTGTGTGTTTTTTTTTTATCTAAAACGAAATGTAAAGCTAATATGGCCCTGTACATGTCTATTCAAACAAAGACCCTGATCGTGCCTCCTTCGAATTCCATCAATCAATTTGGACGTTTACCTGGTCCGTTTCGAACAGTTCAATAAATAACAATCATCTTTTGTTTCCAGATGTGTTCAGCAAAATATCGACCAGTTCAAGGGGACTTTTCTCTTGGATGCATACCTTCATTAGTGAGTACACATTTCCTATCTTCTTGACTACGGTGCTACTTTGTTGACATAAAATGGTCGCCACGATTGTCACTAACCTACACTTATTCTTTGTAACAGTTTAATGAACATGTTTCAATCCATATTGATCAATATGTAACATCAAAAGTGTATATGATGGTTAGACAGATCTTAGCTGGAGTTGACCTGGCCACGGTTTCCCTAAACTCTCTTAAGTCCTTCCCTAAACTCAACTTTGAGATTCACCTCAATTGTTTTTAGATTTCTTCAACTTCTTGTTTCACAAAACACTTTGAGGAGCCCTTCTCTTGAGTTTTCTTCAAATATTGTAGGGACGTTGCTTGTAGCCTCGAACTAATTTATCAAATAGGGCGCTAGCAAGAAAGTTTTTTCCTCAGTTGAGGATACACAAAATTGAGTTGGAACGAAACGAACTTTCCGAAATTTCTCAGCTAAGTAGAATTTCGAAGTTAAGGAAATTCTCAGAGGACGTTAAGTGAAACCGGGGCATGGATTTACAATATTTGCATCGGTCTTGTCTGCTTGTTACTATCTGAAAAAAACAGTTCTCAGAAAATTCTTATTTCTAAGTCCGATGGTTCTGTGCATCTCTATATTGCGCCTGACGTAGAGTCGAGATAAAAGCGTCGATCAAGGAAGCTTTTACGGTACCATGTATTACATCATGGTTTCCTTATATCATGTCTGTCTTCCAAATGGCATGATATTCTTCTGCGCCTATTATATATATTTAAAAACTTAAATGAAAAAATGGAGTAAATTATTCATGAATAAAAACACGTTCTTAACTTTAACAAATGAATAAATAATATAATGTTGTGAATCCAGAGGGGACTGTATTATTATATTTTTTTTCTAAAAACTTTTATGCAAATTTAATTTTCGGCAAATTGCCCTTTTCAAGAGTTAAACATAAACAATTGCTTTCTTTACATATTTGCTAACGTTTATGGACGCTGCCATATTAGAAAACACAGAAACAAAAAGTGCGAGAGTTTTTAGAAAAAAATTGAATAAATAATATTTATTTCTATGTTATATTTTCACTTGTTTAAGGTATGTATGGCAGCCCAAGCAATTTGTTGCCATGGCGATTTGTGTAACAATGCTGCCATGATATCAACTCTGTCGACTACACTACCACACATTCCGACGCACCCAACGCACACCCTAACTTCCATTCAAACAACTGCAGTAACTTTGCAAACAACTTCGGTTACTTTGAAAACAACTGCGGTTCCTTTGCAAACAACAGTACTTCCTACGCCAACAACTAAAAACACTGTGGCATCAACAGAAAAACCTAGTCCAACCCCAAACCCTGGCACAGGTAAACTGTAATGTCTATAAATGGTCACTATATATATATTGCTGTTGCTGTTGTATAGTCTGGTAAAGATTGGTACCAATCAAGATGACGACGATAACTATATTGATGATGATGGTGTTATTGATGATACTGATGATGATACTGATAATGTTGTTGTTTTAATCATAGTGATGGTGATAATGATGATGATACTTATGATGATGAGGAGGATGGCGATGAAGATGGTGATGATGATGATGATAATGATTGGATGATGATGATGATGATGATGATGATGATGATGATGATGATGATGATGTATGACGAAGATGATGCTGATGCTGCTGCTGATGATGATGATGGTGGTGGTGCTGGTGATGATAATGATGATGATGATGATAGGTTGGGGAGCCTGGGGTCCGTGGAGCGCTTGTACGGTGACAGTTTCAGAAGTACAAGGCCACAAACAACGTGTTCGGCTTTGTCTGGACAATAGCTGTGGCTCAGTGTCTGACACTGAGAGAAGGAACTGCTACCACGAAGTTTTCTGTGAAGGTTAGTGTAGCCTGCAAAGTTTCCGGGAAAATGACAAAACATCTTTTAAAATATGCGGCCATGCTTTTTTCAGTTTTTTTTGTATTCAAGCATTTTCCTATGCGTCTAATGACAATTCGTTACTGCATATAATTTTAACACATAAAAATCAGATGGCATTGTAAATCTTTTAATAACAGCGAGGTTTCGCTGTTTCTTGGTCGGTTTGTTGTAGGCAAAAATGTTCTGTTGGTGAACAGGACCTTGACGGCGACCTTTGATCCTTTGCATAAATGTTCTTTGTTTTCTCTGGAAAATGCCTCGCAGAACAGCTGTGATATCCTATAAATGTCTGCTACACTATCGTTCCCATAAAAATGCATTCCATAAGAAGCACCGCTCTACAGAGCTCTACAGAGCGGCGCAAATGAAGAAATCAAGCACAGTAAAGCGCTCATTCTTAATAACATATGTTCAAAACTAATGTTACTATTTCATTTTATTATGAGCTTGGACTCAATAAGTGGATATTACTTGAATAAACGGATATTTGATACACCAAAGTCGAACTTGAAATAGGTCTTAAATAAGGAAATACAACATGCCTTTGAGAATTTTGTTAAAATTTGTTTGTCCATAAAAATATGCAACAACAAAGTACAGTCAACGTTAGGCATATTTCTTAAATAACAAAATACCACGTGAGCAATGAAATACCACGTGAGCAATGAAAAGTCACTGAAAGTAACAATAACACCCTTAAAAGAACGTCTGCGCGAAATCTACGACAAAATCATCAAGTAAATGTTCTTTAAGGACATTCACGTCGAATCGATGTTTACAGATTTGACAGAAATAAAAATAATCAATGGCTACTTCGTTACGCGAGGTTTTCACTTCCAATTTATAGGATTTATATTATATTTGTATAAAAATAAGTTCTATTTTATTGGCTGTAGAACTGGAACTCAATGTCCATATGTTCTTCGTAGAAAGAATTGCTTACTGAAGTTTTTTTCAATAACTTCGATGCACAAATAATTTGTCGAGTCCGAAAATATGCACAAAATAACACCCTAGATATATCCTACAAGAGCGCATGTTAATACTGGCCTACCTATTCTTATGAAAAAATATATCGCATTATTAATATAAATATTTATTGATGTTTATATTGTTTTAAGTTCGCACCTTTTAAGCATCTTAACTTTGTTTGATCCCGTCTTTTCACTATAATATTAAACCGCAGAACCGGTGATCCATCGGATTACCGTGGCCGGCAGCTGGGTGTTAGGAGGCTTCGTGAAATTGACATGCGAGGTGACCGGAAACCCCAAACCGGATGTTCATTGGACAGTTGAAAAACCTGTAAGAGATAACTTTTACGTATTTGTTCCTCACTTCCTTATTGCTGTTGTTTTGTGTTGTTTTGTCGTTTTTAATTTGGGCCGGGTCTTACAGTTGTTGTTGTTGATGCTGTATTAAACCAAATTCTTACCTTCTCAAACATAACAACAACCTAAGACAGACCAGTTTAAACTATTAAGACATTACTTAGTTACATTGAGCGGTTATTTGACTGGCAATCACGTGTACTTATTTTAACCAATCACTGCTAGCTTAAAGGACATTATTGACGGTTGAGCTTTTTAACAAAAAGTACAACCTGTTGTTTGTTTCTTGTGTTTTGAATCGTATTTGATCATATTTTCCTTATTATTTCACAAAGTTTTGAATGTGAGTGTATACACATTCACAGTGCATGACATAGTATGCAGGGGTACTGATCTGTTAGAGCGGTGTGTATTATTTAAAAAAACACACACGTTTTTGTGTGTCCCAAAATGGCGTTGAGGTAATGAACCAGAAAAACGAACCAAGCTTTCGAATTTCGACTCTCCTAACATTGTTTGTTGTAAGCATGTAATATTTATTTTGGCTGTTTTTATGTTGTACACATTAACATCATATTATGGCAGAAGAGAAGCACATTAACATTAACGGTGTTAAGCAGAGTCGAAACTATGACTGGTTTTGATAAATACGTAAAATATGTCAGGAAAAAAATCAACAATTATTATTATTATTATTATTATTATTATTATTATTATTATTATTACTTTTATTATTATTATTAATATTATTATTATTATTATAATTATTATTACTACTACTACTACTACTACTACTACTACTACTACTACTACTACTACTACTACTACTACTACTACTACTACTACTACTATACTACTACTACTACTACTACTACTACTACTACTACTACTACTACTACTACTACAGCTACTACTATTACCACTACTACTACTACTACTACTACTACTACTACTACTACTACTACTACTACTATATTATTAACATTTTATCAACATTTCGTACACTTTCTTACATCGTTAAATTGTGTAACACTTCCGACGTTAATACACATAAAAATCTACTTATAGGTGTAATGTAACGTATCATTACGCATATCGTAATGGGGCACAAGTTTTAATTCATGATAGAAAAAAAATGCATATCGTAAAAACATTTTGTCGATAACTATTAATTGTCAACAAGAAGTATTTCTTGTTAAAATCTTCGTCCTAATAAACAGATTATTATACTAGACGATCAACAGGCTTCCAGTAGTTTTAATCCTTTTCGAAGCCGTATATCTTTTTTTAAGGACATTCCTATCTCCTCATTTCCATCAATATATTAACTTAAGTTTGAACGCATTCCAGACAAATCCGAAGAACTATAGTTTTTGGTTTATTAAATCACATAGTTAGTCAGTGACAATTACTTTGTTCGATATTAAGATTAGTTTAAATCTGTAGTCAGACATGTTCATACGCTTTATAATCAAAGGGATTCTGTGGACAAATTGGTTTTCTATTTTCGCATATTCAAAACAGATATCATGCGAACAACCTTGTATTTTTATTTTGCCAATTTTCCTGGCAGTAATAATTTTATTTCCAGCTGCGAAGTAATCCAAAACGTGCTTACAAAATATTAAGTTAAGTAGCGCTTAAGTTAAATATCACTAACGATGTGGAGCAAAGTCCAAGCTATGACCGTTTTGATAAATCCATATAAAAATGTAATTTTTCAGGAACAAAAATAAATCCACAAATAATTATTATTATTATTATTATTATTATTATTATTATTATTATTATTATTATTATTATTATTATTATTATTATTATTATTATTATTATTATCATTATTATCATTATTATTATTATTGTTATTATTATTATTATTATTATTGTTGTTGTTGTTGTTGTTGATGTTGTTGGGATGCATACGCTTTAATAAACAATACAATTTACGATTTTACGCAATAAACGATTTTTGTGTGTACATCAATTTTGCTCCGAAAAAAAATAACATAAGCAAATATTTGAAGACTGATCAAAAAAGAATGTTTGCTACACAATGTACAAATAGTTTTTTATAAATAAATAATAAGTTTTAAATGGATGATAAGGTTATTTTGGAATATTATAAACATTCCGTTTTGTAGATTGTTAGCAACCATTACATGACAGTTTAATAAGAATTCATGTTTTTGCGAACTCTAGTATTATATCTATATATATTATATATTATATGTCTAATCTTGCCACAACTCCAACATTTACTTCTATAGTCATAATATATTATGCATTTATGTTTTGATTTATGTTTAGCAAACAAACGTTGCGGTGTTGTTTGACGATCCCACTAGCATCTCGATAATGGGTATGACCTCCAACAATTACTGCAAATACCTCTGCCGGGCAGCAAATGAGTGTGGCCGATCGGCTGCATTAGAGTTCAGCCCGCCAACCACCGCACGCAGATAGTCACGATAAAAAAGTAACCCGATATCCTTGTCAATATCCAACCAATTTCGGATATATTACCTCCCTCATAGGAATCGCCACATTGCTGGGTGTAATCTTCTATTCTACCATTCTGTAAATGCACGCATCGTCTAATCATTCGAATGCGTCTACAATTTGTTTTTTGTTTTGTTTGTTTTTTCCCGGTAAATCTATGTTCATTAAAACCGATTAAAGTGCCTTAAGATTCACGTGTAATCGTTTATCTGTTGAATAAGAAATGTTCATGAAATGCTTTTTTGTCATATTAAGTATTTGCAAATCAATTTCATTATTGCTGAATTGACTGTACCTAAAAACCTAACACTATTTGCTGTGTTGTTCATGTATTTAAAAATCACACACAACGAAATGCAATATTTTAAATAGCTATGTCACACAAGCAATGTACATGTGAAAAATTCGGAAGAAAACAAATGTTGACTTGCATATCTTATAATATATAATACAATTTACGGCTCGACGCCATAAAAATGGTCATTGTTTACATCGATCTTGCTCAGAAAATAAATATATGTTTGACTACCGATCTAAACAGAAGAATATATACTGCACAATGTTTATAGAGTTAATCAATAAGTAAATTATAACTAAGCTTTAAATGGTAAAATATGCCATTTGGAATGTCAAGACATGAACTGCACATGTGAAATGTCAGTGACAATATGGCCATACATGTTTTATTTTTCTTTAACCCTATTTAGATGTGTGTGTTGGTTTCAGAGATTAAACAAGCGTGAATTTACTTTAGCAAATGACCAAAATAAAAGATAAAAAATACCAATAACTTGTATGTCTCGCACGCACACACACACGCACACAAACACACATTCACACAAAAGTACACACATTCATGCACACACAAACACGCACAAACACACACACGCACACACACACACACACACACACACACACACACGCACCCACACATACACACAAAAGCACGCATTCACACAACAAATACGCACAAACGCACACACACACACACACACACACACGCACGCACGCACATACACACACACACAACCATAGTAATATCAATTCTAAAAAAAATATAAACACACTGTATGTGTGGCGGGGACAGTTTTAGTCTCTTTAGTGGCGCCGTGCTATCATTGAGACTAAAGATAAATGTCTGGCTAGAATCTACAACTCTCAGCTGAAAAACGCAACATCAAATTAAAACAAGGTGAGCACTTTATACATTTTAAGAGATATGATACTATTTTCTTCCAAATTCACTTCCGTATTATATCGTAGGCAGACATTATATTACATTGAAACAGCGAAAAACCACACTCACCGTGCCAGACATATTTCAAAGTTACAAACAAATATTTTGAAAATAAAAGACGTCTGCTGTTAATAAATAAACGATAAAGAATGTGCAGCCATTCGTATTTTATGTATTTATAATGGCTATATATCATTTACAAACAAAACGCACAGAGTATATATATATATATATATATATATATATATATATATATATATATATATATATATATATATATATATATATATATATATATATATATATATATATATATATATATATAATACCTTGAAACGAAACAGAAAGTAGAGAAAAATTGTGTATGATGTTATGCTATGTTGTCCATAATTGTTATGTTCATTGGATTTGATTTAATGTTACTGTCCACCATTTTGTTTTCATTTTTAACAGTTCGCAATAATCAGAATCTGCTAAAATAATCATTATTTTTATGCAACAAGTATATAAATAAAACAAAATCTGATAAACACAAATGTTATTTTAACTATCTAATCGAATTTTTAAAAAATCCAGCAGACTATGTTTGAACCTCAGACATCACATTAGAGTCGGCCGCTGGACCATAGAGCAGGTGCTTGGAATCTGCCATTCTTAAATAATGTTATTGTGAAGTTAAAAATACGTAATTAGCATACCTGTATACGCAACAGGGAACATTGTCGAAATTGTTAGAAATATTCGAGGTACGCCGAACAGTAGGTAGGTCCTTTTAGTTGGAATTCTTTGACTTAATCGCATATGTTTTTGCAGATGGTGCAATATCAAAAAGTAAGCTTTCTTACTTCTTTACTTATGACTAAATATGAGCATTAAATCCATTGAAATACTTACAGATATTTTATTTAAACAATAAATAGGAAGTGTTGGTAGATGATGATGTACCTTGGTATCACAGGAAAGGCATTCAAGTCAACAGACACGCCAAAATGTACAAACATAAAAACCGAGTAAATCAAATAAAAGTACCTACTTGCATTTAAGGATTATTCAGGGGAGACTATCCACTAATATTCCTAATTAAATGTGACATAAGCCTTATTTTCAGTTCATTTTTCTGTCAATTTCATCAACTGGCAGATTTTTAGTAGTTATGATGTTAGAGGAAACTTTTTAAATAAACAGTAATATTAGCCGGCTTTGTAAAACATATTACCTTGCAATGCTGGCAAACTTATATATAATGAGATATATAATTATAATTATTATTGCAAAACATTAAACCTAATTGGCATGTTATGTTATGAAAACTATCCTACAGTATAACAGTCAGACATCACTATATAAATTAACAATATAAAAACTAATGAACCCTAATTTCAACGTTAATTTTGGAAGAAAGTCTGAGTCTAATGGCATGTAAATTAATTATAATAAAATGTAATTGTAATATGCACCTGACATATTCAACGGTATTAACGTACTTATCATATCCATTGTATTGTACAACATTAAACCTTATCACATTTGAGAAAAAAATATCTTAGTAAGCAAGTCCGGCATTACACTCGTTTAATTAACAACGTTTAATTGTAAAAGCAAATCTGAGTCGTATGTTTTTTTTATACATCTAAGTCCTTATAGCAAGATGTAATATGCACCTGACCTATTTAACTGAATTATGTTTCATAATCCATTAAAACATTTATTAATTAGTTATAAGTAATATTATACAAGGGATGTGATAACTTCTATATATTACCAAGAAACCGTTTCCGGAATAAACGTAATTTTATTGATGGGACGTTAAACCCGATAAACAAATACGATTCCAAGACAAGAGATGACAAAAGCTATTTTAGGATTTATTGCACACTTTTCAATGTGTTGTAGATAGTAGTTAATGCATACATGATTTTACATAGTTTATGACAAAACTACACAAAGTGGTTTTTAACTATATTCCAGGCCATCAAGACATATCTAATCGTGGCTTGTGTCTTAAAAACATTTCTAATACTATACAGATATAAAATTAACAGTGTTTTCAAACTAAATACATATATATATACACTTAACTCTATGTGTGTGTGGGTGTCTGTGTGTGTGTGTATGTGTGTGTGTGCGTGCGTGCGTGCGTGCGTGCTTGCGTGCGTGCGTGCGTGCGTGCGTGCGTGTGTGTGTGTGTGTGTACAAAGAGTAAAGTACCCTTACTTCGACAGACAAAATTTACTTTAAAAGCTTAGTATTTTTCATGTATGTGTTTTCAAAACTCTGCTCTTTTACCTGGTAGGTGCGTGTGTGTGTGTGTCTGGGGGGGAATCCTCGGGTAAGGGATGCATCGCACATTGCCACCCACACTGGATCCATTCCAGCCCTCTTGGCTAGTAAGAACGACAAGCGTGCCATCATAAGTAAACTCCCCGACGCGACCTTACGTCGCTGTTTTAAACATCCGCAGATCTCAGAAGGAAAGCCATGTCATTGGCGAAATTTTATCACGCGCTAGAGGCACGCGATGATAATCTTTCAATTATTGTCTGCAGTCTGAAGTAATACAGGACTTAAAATAAGAGATAATAGCAAGCTGCCGAACCCACTTTCCGTTCCATTTACCATTTAAACAATTTCGAGTTTGCGAACGTGTTCAATGTATGGTATACGGTAGGAGAATTTTTTTTCCTTCGGAAGGATAGTAAAAATGTTACATATACATGTATATAGTTCTCTACGTTATTGGTATGGTTACATGTATTTAATAGGAAATTTATTTCAACTTACCTCGTTATCACTTATCATCGAGTACAAAGTATACAGCTGTAATATCATGACAAAAACATTATTTACATTTAGCATTGCCACAAGGTTGGTCATCGTCCGATACCCACGCTCGACTGTTCCGTTTTACTACATTTTACTACATTCGTCGACTGTGGGGTTATTTGTAAATTTTCTGCCGTCTTATCGAATTGAATAGAACAAGAATTGGCCAATCATAATGCTGCTTACAAAATCCATACTCTTCCGCGTGGAGACTAGAAGTATAACAATAGCTGCGCCATTTTAACAAGTCAAAACCAAATATTGATTGATAACAAGTCTGTCGAAACACTGAAAGAACGAGCTTTATCACTAGACTGAAATCTTCATTCTTCATTGGATTATGAAGCGACCAATGAAATATCATTAACGGTGAAAAGTGAAGTAAATATCCTACGGACGATGAATGGAGAGTAATGGAATGGATCGGTAGTGTGTGTCCGACGATGAAATAGATCTCTACGTATACCTTGATCGGAAAAAAAGAAACATATTAGCAATCGTTTACCACATTCTTTCCCAACCCCGTCTACCAGGGGGAATAATTTCTTTGCAGCAATAAATGTCGGACCTTTAACTAACGTAATATTAATTTGAGGAAAATACATAGATATATCGACAAAGGGTCTTTAAGGAAAGACGTTTTTTATTGAAATACAAGTTGTTAAACAAATAAGAGGATAGCATTTTCTGTCGGGTGTTGCTGTAATTTATCATATTTAAATGCCTGATCACTTACTTTCATTCAGTCTTGCTAAGAAGTGTTAAATATGTTTATGGTATTGCGATAATAACTTGCCATCCAGTATCATCGTGCCATGACACACGGTCAGATTTTATTGACATCTGACAAACCTTCAGCATTCCAGCATTCCACTTCAGGGAAGAGACGTATTGTAAAGTAACAAACTCATGCCAAGTTGTAATTGATTGCCTTGTTTATAAGTAAATTACTTATTAAAAGCTTTGTGTAGCTACGTTTTGCAAGATACATTTCATAATACTACCATTGCTACATAAAGTAACTTTTTAAAGTAAGAATGTATTCAAACGCGGTGACTGAGCACTTTCTAACCCTTGGCTCATCCATCGACGCAAAAAGTTATTATTCCTTACCGTCACATATAACCCTTCAACATGCTCACGGGCAGTAATGAAAGGATTATCGACGTAAAACAACAAAGTCGTGTCTATTGTACTTTTGGTGTTTAGGTTAACTATATTTTCCTTTTTTTGTATGAAAACCTTAATTTACGTACAATTTAGGAATAGCTATGGAATTATATTCTGTACCATTTTATTTAAGGGAGAAACTTGTTGACTGATTTAGTGTAGGTGCTACTCAAGTGTCTATTTGACAGGTAACCAGCAAGGTGTGAAGAACACGTGATTCCATTGTTTCAAAGTAGCGCTTATGGAAAGAAAAATATCAGTTTATTGTGTGAATATTGAAGATGTTTATTTAATCTACCAAAACTTATTGGCGGGTTTGTAAAAAGTGAAAAATGTAAACGACTACACTTTATCTGAAGCTTACAATTCGAATCGATGTTGACTAAATGTTAAGACATATAAACTTTATTCATGTCTTTAGTGCTCAGTTTTCATATGCTTAGTTTACGTATTTAAGTTATGTTTTATTTAGGCTTTATATGATTTTACTAACAAAGATATTTACTGCGTTTAAAATTACACTTTATATGTTTGTACGCTTTTCTAATTCCTCTATTTCAAAAGTCAACTAAACCGTTTTATGTGTTGACCTGTTTTCAATTATAATTTAATTTTTAACCTGATAGTTTTTTATATTTTTCTATATTTAACTTGCGTAGTTTGGTTTTAACCTGATTATGCTCTATATTTACATTCGACTTTGTATTCGGCGCCGTATGACCTGTAAAGTATCGGTGTGACGAAAAAAAAATCAAAAGTCAACTACATTATGTTTATGTGAAATACTACTCTTGATATTATTAAGACACACGGCAATTAATATTGAAATAAGATAATGTTTTCTATATGGTATTTTACTAGGCAATGATGACCTCTGCACAGCAACACCTTTCAGCAGCAATAGTTTTTTTTAAATCTCTGCAAAATGCTGCTGTGCAGATTTCACGGTACATAGAAATTTAACACGGCAAGGTCGCGTTTGATATAATTTAACAATTATATTTTATACTTGATCATAAACTGCACACTTCCGAACTTAACAATGCATTTTATACTAAACAACGAAAATTATAGACGTAAATATTTGTTGAAGTATCAGGGGAAATATAGAAAGACAGTAAAATGTTTCAATGCCAGGAAAATATTTTTAAAAATGTCTATTAGCTTTCTTTATCTTTTTGTAAACTCTCAAAATTTGAATAATCACAACTTGTCTATGCTAAAAATGCAGCGTTCGTGTATCACCTTAGAAGTGACAAGTTCAAACAACAAATACACACATTTTATTGACACTTACACACAATCGCCGATCCTCTATGTGGCGAGCAATGTCTCAACAACAGACAAACATATCAATATGGTTTTGACAAGCTATACCATAGTTTCCTTTATATATAGACAAACATCAATTAACCACGCAACGCAAAGCATGGTTCATAGGACGGTGAGTGCGTACATATTTTCATAAAAACAAGAATTCTTAATATTTTGCCTCTTACATGATAGGGGGAAAAATAAAAGAATCTATAAGACGTACCACATATATTTAAATTTGAACTACATCTAGATAATCTAGATTAAACTTTTTGAACTATCGACATATGTACAGGAGATAAAGGTCTCTGCAATTTAAAAGTATCAAATGAGGGAGTAGTTGGAAATAAAACAGCCCATGCAATGACGTGAACCGAACAATTTTAATGACGTCATACGATAAAAATGCAGTGACGCCATTTGTTAGAATAAAAAATTTAAAGTTAAAGAACACGATAAAAATCGAACCCCATAAAACAATCCAAACAAACAAACAAATGTAATATTGCGAATGGAAAAAAGTAATAAAATCAGAATTTTTGTAATAAAATGTTGAGATTTGTTAGCAACTGGCATATTATATAATAAAGACAAACAAAATCTCGAAGCAAACTCATGCAAAGAGAATTGAGACTTCTCAAGTAATCTCTTCTATATAGGATACGAATGGAGAGATGAGAAGACAATATTGATTGTCAAAATTATGGCTTTATGTCATCATATTCATGTAGGCTCACTAACTGTCCGATCATCGTGTAATTTACAAGCAATACTTGTTCTAGACTGTAAAATACTCGAATGCAAGCAAAGCAATACAACGAAGGATTCCCGGGTACCTTCAGCAATAAATTTTCTGATTTTTGTTAAGAGGTCAGACAAGTTAGTGAGCAACTTGATTTTGTTTATCTTGTATAAAACATTTCCATAAAATGTAGGATGGCTTGTGCCTCTCAGCAGCAAAGACGTTCTCAGCTGATACGCCCCAAATTTTAAACATTCTCGATTCCATTGTTTGAGCATTCCTGGAAAGCTATACTTAGTTGCCACCAAAGTACAATTGACGTTTTAAGTTTAGTTTTGGACAGTTTAGCTTGGTGTGCAGACGTTACTGACATAATCGAACCGACAGATACACAGAGACTAGATATCACCATGTCCATATACCTGTAAGTTCCAGTGACCTCAGGCAGCTTGAAACGAATTTTCACTTGACAAGTATAATACCATTTCTTTCCAAACATTAACGCTTAATGCTCCATGCTTTTAGCTGAAATACGCACTTAAAACAAAATTTTATGAGACAAAAGGTAAAGTCAAAATAAATGAATATAATAAAAAGGTAAACAATCGTTTTAAAATGCCTATTTTATTGTGAGTTCGAATTAAGGTAGTGTATCACATTTGCATTTTGGACTATGTTTGTTTGGATACACTTTAATATGTTTTTGAAGCAAAAGTTGCTGGTAAGGTGTGTTTGAGGCTTCAAATAATATGATTTGATTGCATGGCATTTGTTTAAGTTTATGTCGTAAAATCTTTAATATATAAGCTTGGTGCCTGTGGAAGTCTGACATTTATCATAAAACACTAATGAATGAACTATATTTCACAATTTGTCTTTCCGCAAATGTAGAAGGCGTTTCGTATGAAATTAAATGACATGAACAAATGTGTATTCTCAAATGCTTGTTAAGGTTTGGACAAAAATGAAAAAATATTAAGATGTAAATGGTATGCTATAAGAGCATTTATTGTTTAGAACATTTTTTGGGCTTTAATAACTGCATGTTAGCCTTCGAAGATAAATTAAACTAAAATCTTATTAAAATGTTACATATAAGTTAATTAAATTGTTAAATTTTAAACTGTCATGCTACAATCACATTCATATGGATACCTATTTACCAATATTCTATGTTATTTACCAAAAGGGATCAATCTAGAAGATTTTTGTAGAAACTGGTTCAAACTCGGGTCGCAAATTTGTTAAAACGGTAGTGATATACATGCACCTCCTGTGCTAACGCACAAGATAATAGAAGGAAAGTTGAACAACTGGTCGAGCCAGTATCAGGACAATGGAACTGGGTGTGGTATCATGTTAAGTATTTACGACATGATATACACAGTAAAGGCAGCACTTTACCTGCTTCAAGTGAACACTGACTGTCTCCGGATATGCAGTTAGTGGGGTAATAATACCCACCAAACTAACGAACTATATACTACGTATTTCATATCATTAATGAATAAGAACCTGAAGCAATATTTCAAATAAAGTTTTCCTAGCTAATAAATCATTTAGTGTACCTTAATATTAGGTTTTCATAAATAAATAAATATACGTTGTTTTACAAATCCGATTGCAAACCACAGAATGACACAAGATCGCTATCTATGTCCTATTTTGTTTTCATTAGACATGATTAGAAATTAGATATGTTTCAAATTATCTTCAGTTATTTGCCTGCAAAAGTAAATGATAATGAACTGCAATAAGAGTCATTTGTTTAGCAATTAGTTCACCTCGATAGGATTGGCATATAATGTAACGACCATTGTGCGGGTATACTGTTGAATGAAAGGTAATGTCAGTTAATCGAACAAATAAATCAAGTTAATTAATAAAAAATAGCCACGTATTACTGTCAATAAATGAATAACAAGGAAATATTACAAAGTCCTATGAGCATTGCAGTATATACTAAAATTTGAAAAGGCACAGGACAAAGGTATTTACGTGCCAGCCAAATGTAAAAGAACAAATCTGTGATGAGTCATAAAACAAAAAGAGCAAGGATGGGAAATAAACCAGTTGGGTCTCCTGTCACTAGCAAACAATAAAGTTTCCTATTCTTATCATTGCTTGCATTCGAGAAACCCATCAGGAAGTGCGAGGTTAGAGCTCTGTAAAACCGGTTTAAGCACCCCAGTCGGTCGCTATTGCCGACTGATCGTTCCAAGGTGGTAACTGTCGGGTTTGCTCTTATTGTTAAATGACTCACCACAGACTTGTTCTCACATTTACATTTTGAGTGCATGTGGATACCTTGGTCCTGTGTCTTTTAAAGTTTTGTATATGTTGCAATGCTCATAGGACTTTGTCTTATATATTCTTACCTGAATAAATAAGTAAATAAATAAATAAGAAAATAAATTAACAAGCAAATAAATGAATAAATAAATAAATAATTAAATCTAAAAATATTAAAAACTTAATTACTTAAATCAGACTTATAATTAAAATATTAAATAAAAAACATCAGCTGCAACAAAAAGTATATTTTGTTAACACAACTTTGATAGAACCGAAAGTTTATAAACCATCGTTAGTCAATTTAAGAAATAATAAACGTGTGTGCTTTTAAACATATTGTAGTGTTTACATATTTCATAAAGATGTCTAACGTAGTTTTGTTCTGCCAGAAATGATTGCTGAACCAGTTGTTGTGTATGAGTTTTGTTCCTTCATTACATGTATTATGAACATGTCAATATTTTTATCTGTCCATTGATTTCTTGATTTTTTTTCTAGATATGAACACTGGAATATTAATCTGTTCATTATGTGATGCATTGGCTGTACAACAATGCATTGCAACACAACGACTTTCTATTAATATGTCAAATTGTATATGACAGTGACAGGTACTAACATAGCCGCTTTGTTTATGCCTGCCAAGTTCATAAAAGCTGTAATAATGTAGTGGTTTCTGAACGCAACCACGTCAGTAATCCAACTTGAATTCCCAATTTCTCAGCATTGATGTAAGATTAGACGTAGTGCAGCTCAACAGAAACATCTCAACCTTTAATTCGTTTATTGATAACAGATTTGTAAGTGTCTACGAATAACTGGGTGTCAATATAAAGTCATATTGATGCCTTTGAAAATGCTTCAACCCATAACTGTTAACATAAACATAAACATTTAACAAAAGGCACTTCCCCGAATTTTCGCATATTATTTTTTTATGAATTCGAGATCTGTCCGTTATTTTTCTTGCAATATGAACGCATCACTATTTTGCTGCTTACGGGATAAGTCACACACGTTTTGTTTGTAAAGTGATACCTTTTGTGTTTCCTTTTTGCGTCACGTCTTGTCGGAGCATAGTTAGATATATGATTGTAAGTAATTCAACATAATTCGCTCATCAAATTTCACATCTATTTTAACTAAGTTTTACTTAAGCTTCTTCTAACAGCTACTAAAATTCAATCTATTAATCATGCATGTTTTCCAATCATATTTTTTTTTAAAAAAAGCCCGTCTTTGGACAACTGAAATATTATTAGTGGGACAATAGACTTAATAAAGAAAGAAAGCAAATACATAACAAGATTCTACCATTTCTCTACAAATATTGACATCAAAACACAGCAATGAGCTCAGCATTTAGAAGCCACTATCATATATATCAAGTATCGCCAGTTTAAACTGTATTTTATAGCATGTAATCTGTGTTGTCATTTAATTCAACCTATAAGGATCGTTACGTGTATTTCGTTTGATGGTCATTTGACTTTGGTTCCTCAATTCCATCTTCACATGAAAAGGACGCTACAACCATTTACTCTTCTCCGGTCATTTTTTCTTGATTCAAAAAGTTAATTTCATTTACAATCAATTTTTGTGTAGTTCTTCTAATTGAAATAATACCTCTCTCTTCTAAACACTATGCGGACATTATTTGTCAATGACGTCACTTCTTTCGTCATAATTCATCAAGGAAAACGTCAGCGCTTGGACATTTTGTATTCAAATAGATCGGTTTTCTTTTCATTGCTTGCATCTGAGAAACCCATCAGGAAGTGCGCGGTTAGAGCTCTGTAAAACCGGTTTAAGCACTCCAGTCGGTCCATTTCGCCAACTGACCGTTCCAAGGCTGTAACTGTCAGGTTTGCCCTTTTTGTTAAATGACTCATCACAGATGTGATCCTACTGTCACATTTGGATTGCAGGTGAATATATATGTCATGTGCTTTTTCACATTTGGATTGCAGGTGAATACCTTTGTCCTTTGCCTTTTCTAAATTTGGTATATGTTGAAACATTTGTAGGACTTATATTCTTATTGTTATACAAGCATGGAGATTCGGTTATATACAATATTTATATTCGGAATTTCAAATATTTATTCTTTCATGGATTTTGACGAATATAGTACCGGTGCGAACCGCAGACTGGTGGTCACATTTCTGCAAGCGCCGTCGTTTTTCGAAGGGAATTCAATCACTCAAACCATTCATACACGTCGATTTGGTATTTTTATCATTTAGTTTGTTATCTGATTCCTGATTTACGAATAGATTCTAATATCAAGGAATGGAATAATTAAGGAATATACACGTTAAGAGTTTAAATACTATTGTAATCTGACAGGACTGACAGGGCAGTTAATTCTTTATCTTTCTTTAGAAGAATAAAATATTGCTAAAATATAAACTTGCAATTTTGATTTATTTAACAGTAATCAAGATCTCAACACTAATTTTATACGAGTTTATGTAAAACAATGATGACAATACCCCTCGTTATTGAAAGAAATAACATGTTACTAACATTTGATCTTACTTGTTACACTTTAAAACTTTTAAATAAGTACAGTAAGGTATTGATTACATAATATCAATAAAAGTTTAATTACTTTCAATCCCATGCTCTTACCTGTCCAAATGAGTTTATGGTTGTACCATACCATATCACTGTTTACAAAGGTGTATAAAAGGAAAATTGGAACAACGGCCATAGGGGAATATAAAATAATAAACATACAATGCAAGTTGAAAGGATCAAATACTCAGACTACTACTTCTACCACTACTTATTATCTTTTATAGTTATCTTTATAATTATTATTATTATTATAATTATTATTATTATTAATCCTACAACAACAACAACTGCTACTACTACTACTACTATTACTACTACTACTACTACTTATAATAATAATAATAATAATAATTATTATTATAATTATTATTATTATTACTATTATTATTATTAATTTATTATTATTATTTTTATTATTATTATTATCATTACCATCATAATGATGATCATTTTGATGATGATGATAATGATGATGATGAGGAGGGAAAGAGAAGGTGGAGGGGGGGGGGGAGGATAGACGTATTTATCCAAAAGTATTATTGTCTAGTTTATGTTTATTTGACACTTTGACATGTATTTCAGCTTTGAAAAACGTGTGCAAGTAAACTTCAAGCGACATGTCATTTAATGACATTGCATTTTTTTAAAAGATCGCATACAAGTCTTAAATAATAAAATCTTGTTCTGTTCTGGTACCCTTCTCTATATATGTATATTAACATCTCATTTTCATTCTTATATGTTTCCCGCTGGTTAACCATAACATTTACTTATTATTCTGGAGCTTTTCAAACCTCAAGCTTCAATTTTCCATTCTAAACAGGGTGAAACATATCCTTTAATCCACTTTTCCAAATCACGCCAATTGCTTCAAATTCTAAAGTATTATCTGGATTCTTTATCTCGCTAATGCCTCAGTAACTACTTAAGACTATCTCCTTTGACAAAGGTTTCTCTAATAAACACGTTTACCTTGAAATCAGAAAAGAAATCCTACGCATGCTGTGGTGACGCATGCTATCCATTGGAGATTGTCCCCGCTCTAGTGTGTTATATAAGCTGACCAGTGATTGGCTGCGTCAGAGAGAAGCTGGCATTGAAAGCATATCTGAAAACAGCCCAACTACCACATAATTCAGACTCTTCGACATCAGTGGCTTCTGAGTTCCTTTCGCCCGTCGTCTTTTTTGGTTTTCGCAAGTTCGACGAAGGTATGTTGCTCCTTTTTATAATGTGTTATTCTGTTCTATATATACGCTCAAACGTGAACTTTATAGCATGCTGTGATGTAGCTTTTTAATTATTTATTTTGACTTTTTAAGTCAGATAAATGGGACCATTTAGATTTAAAGGAATTTCGTAAATAAGTATTCTTTATATAAGTTTATATAATTTTGCTATAAAATCTCATGATGTTTTACATATTGTCTTAAATATAAATTAAACTCAACTGTTTCATTTTCATCGAAAAATATATTTGTACAAATGGTTATTAAAACAAGTTTATCAAATTGTTTTCCAAGTTAGATAAAAAAAATATTTTAGCTGGTTTGCTTTCTATAAAAACCATAGGGCCTTTCGTACATACTTTTGTACCCTGTTTGAAAATAACTATTGTTAATAACGTTGTTTATCTACAAATATCACACCTATTGTCTTGCTATAAACGACTTTTATCTTGGATGAATAATTTACACACTTTATAAGCTTTTAGTATTTTTGAAAACAAAACAAGTCTAAAACGAGTAATTCTTATATTACTCTTGTATTGTTAGATATCTCACATTTAAAGAAACAAAATAATATTTTATTGTATATACATGTAAAAGGTTTATGTTTTAATTTTGTTTCTTACTTCTACATTTACAGTTTTACAAAGTTATTTGACATTAACACACTCCGATAAGAACTATGTCTATATTACTTCAAGTTTCCTTTCGTTTACACGGTTATAAAAGCAGCAACAAGAGTATGAAATGCATGCAAACCTTTAATATAATTCAAAGGGAAAGAAACGATGATTCAGATGACATATTCTCATACTTTTAACAAGCCTTGAAATTTTAATTCATACGTATATAAATTATCGTTTAAAGCATACTATCTATTTGGCATTTATCCTTAATTAGAACTCTTCTACATTTAGGTATGTGTTAAATGTCACTGCTAATAATTTTATTTCATATTCATCATACAGTGTGCAATATTAAGTTTTATATAATTTGATTAGATTCTGCTTAAAAATTTTGAATTCAGATTGTCGTCATTATACCAGGATAGATGTGTTTTATTTTAGAGAAACTTTAAAGCAGATAGTTTAGTAAGGACACTCTGTAAACTACTAGTTATGATGACAGGAGTACATTAATCTTTAAACATTATTCTGTAAAACGTATCGAAACGATCGCAGTCTTGGAATTGTCGTAAGTCAAACACATTCATTTTTTATTAGGGCAACAATTTTTCCTCGTGGAAATCACATTTTAATTAACTTTCGATATTTGAAATAATTTTATTGTTGGATGATTACAATTTGGAATTTACTGTATTTTTTTCATGTCAGTTGGTTCTTTTTATGAATTTCATAACTTCCATTTACAAAAGTTGCTTTACAATTAAGTTTAGCCTTGAAATTGTATGCCAAATGTGAACCACATATGCCGATTCTAACATTGAGAAATTGTTCTAACATTTACGTTTATCTAGCAACGACCTGTTCTATGTATCTGAAATGATCTCCGACTGAATTTGAACCTTAAACACCCTCCTTGACAAAGCAAAGAACTACCATTAACTTACCTTAGTTTAGTTGCAATTGTACATATTGTACAAGATCGAGTGTTGACTTCGGTATATCTATTGCCGTTTTTAACTGTGTTAACCCTGACGTTGGTCTCTGTTGATCACGCATTGGCATCATTGTTCGCAAATACAAAAACTTTGACATCAGATTTATTCAATGGAAGATAGCAGACAATTCATGGGACGATTTTAACTATTAGATTTGGCACCATTTAACTCCGTTCGTGTGTGTTTTTGTTGTTGCTGCTGCTTTTGTGTGTGTTGTTGTTGTTGTTGTTGTTGTTGTTGTTGTTGGTGTTGTTGTTGTTAATTTTCGCTTAGGTTTACTGCTTGTTTCCTTACTAACTAAAAAAAAGAAAAAATGAACCGATAAGACGTGTACATATGTCTTGCGTATAATCGATTGTGTTCCTTCTTAAAAATATAAATAATCTGTGGTAATGCCCATGTTTGTTTTGGTACTGAAATGTGATACTGAACATCATTCAGACAATGTGCTCGCAGTTAGCGAATGCACATGTAGGTGTAAAAATGACCATGCTTTTGAAACCTTTTCTAAAACTCGTGATTAATATTGAGTAACAAGTTGAAACGATAATGACCAATGTTAGTGTGTTTCAACGTTCATGAAGCGTCCGTTACTAAACATGTAATTTGCACATAAAAGATGTTAGCAAACTGCGTTTTATTCCACAATTAAACTCACAAAACCACATTCAGTCTTTAATTCAAGTACCTCCTTCATAAGATTGCACAGATTGCTGGAGCAGCATCCTTCCTTACGATATAGTCTTTTATCGCCCATTGTATCACTTATACTAATGGCCTGATAAGTAGGTCATGGGCGATGTGAGGAGTGAAATGGCGATTAAACCAATAAAAGACAATGTAAAGGATACAATTTTGTAACGGCTAGCTCCTATTTGCTTTGTTTGAAAGTCGTTAGATTCTCCATTTGTTTCTACTCCCAATTTCGTAAATATCCAAGCCGATAACATCTATTGCACCTTCATTACGGCGACTGGCTTGTCTCAACTAAGAAACTGATCTTGTTCTAAATAGCATAGTTTCTTTTTTAATCATTTACTATGCGGCTCGGGGGAAATCGAATTAACATCTATTTTGTTTTAAGTTAATTTTATTTATGGTCAACCATTTTTGTGTTGTTTTTCAAATCGAAAAAATATAATATTCCTTTTCTGAACACTACGTGGACATTATTTTTCGAAGACGTCACTACTTTCGTCATAACGTATAGAAAATATCAGCGCATTGACATTTTGTTTTCAAATAGATCGTTTTGCTTTTCGTTGCTTGCATTTGAGAAACTCGTCAGGAAGTGCGAGGTTAGACCTCTGTAAAACCGGTTTAAGCACCCCAATCGGTCCATATTGCCGACTGACCGTTCCAAGGCGGTAACTGTCGGGTTTGCTCTTTTCCTTATATGACTCATCACAAATTTGTTCTTACTTTTCGCTTGGCTTGCATGTGAAATACCTTTGTTCTGTGCGTTTTCGGAGTTTGGTATATGTTGCAATACTCATAGGACTTTGTCATATATTCTTATTAAGATATTTAAAATCGAAGGGCAGAATGATACGTTGGTGTATAAATTCACCTTAATTTGTCGTGTATACACAAACGTTTTAAATTAACTTCAATGATATGTGTTTTTGTTTTGTTTATCTGAATGAAATATTTTCTTTACAAAACAATTGGTGGTAATAAAATCTAATCCATTATAAGAATATTGTGTGTTAGAGGTAAATGTCACCACTTTATTACATATATATTTTAAATGAAATAATATCTGTAATAATGCTTTTGCTATTTTAGTTATTTACCCACAGAAAATTCTCCCAATTGCATCCTTAGCGGACAGGAGTCATGAAAACACTTTGTTTTATAAGTCCTTTTCTTCAAAACTTTTCTTACAGGTGTACTTTAAAATTTATTTCGTATTATTTATAAAGCCTGCAATAATAAAGTAACGACTGCAGAGGTAGAAATATCAGCACTTCAAAGCAACCTCGTTGCTGGGTTAACTCGTTAACGACGTGGTTTAAGCGGCTTCCAAACTTGCGGTGTTAAGCTTTAAAATACCTTGGCTGGTGTACGGATGACTTACCGTTGGAGAGCGCAGGCCGGCGTTACACCAAATACGCTAAAAATAAACCTTAGGCTTGCTCGTCTATTGGCATGATGGTCTAATTCATAATAATTCGGATGTGTTTCTAACACACAATGTTATTAAACTTTCATTCTTAATTGACACTGCTTGTGTGTAATTTCTTTCAGTTAACATATGAAAACACTCAAAAAAGCTTTTTAAGCACCGTGTTTACTTACGAGGTATAAATGTTCTTTCTATTATGTAGTTATCATTTTAAATATTATTGCTGTTATCAATTTCCAGTTACCATGACAACCACTCAGTGTTTGGCGTTTGGATGGGCAACTGTGTTTATTGTTGCGTGTTACATACACTCAGGCAACAGTGAAACTTTCCGGAGCCTATCCGGCGAGCATAAAGGCCAATCAGTCGGTATGGAGGTGGACAGCCTTTCTGATGATGTCATGCATGACGCAGTATTTGCTGATGATGCCAGAGAAAAACGTGGATTTTGGGACAAACGTGGTTTCTGGGACAAAAGAGCCTCCAACGCGGACCGCCAATGGCAAATGGCACGGTATTTGTTCCCTCGAATCTCATATATGATGCCACAATTTTCTAGAATCCGGCTCGATAAAGCAATGCTCCGTCGGAACTACGGTGATAAAAGAGGATTCTGGAACAAAAGAAACGGTGACATCGACGCGGACTCCGTCGAATCAATCTCAGATTATTATGGTCGAAGATAACTATTTTCCAACAGGTGCACTCCGTCTATTCAAATTGATCTGTTAGTTTATCTTTACATCTAATTGCCTTCTAGTAAAAAAAGTTTCATCCGCTGTTTGATATTTGACGTCTCCTCATTCTTTGAAAACATAATTAAACATATTTGGGTAAAATGAGTCTTGTTATTATTGTTGCTTGTGTCTTCAGCCTATATAAAGATATTCACGTTTGTTTATCTAAACCTTGAATTAAATTACTTGGGTGTTTTACTTAAAACGCCGCTTGGTTATATTTAATAGACGAAAATGGCCGCATGCTCTGTTTCCAAAAATATATTCGTTCTGCATAATTAGTATTACTAGAAAGTAAATGACAATACGTTAAATATTGAGACCATCATGTGTTTACTATCAATATTAGACAAATAAAACGCAATTTATCACACCTCTATGTATATGATCGTGTTTTTTTTCTTCAGAAATCTATATTTATGATCGATTTTTATAAGTCTACAATTATGATCAAATCGCTTTGCACATTATAAAATTCTTGTACATAAAACATTTTAAGTATAAAATATTTAATTATCATGAAAACAGAAGTTTAAATGTTGATAAAATGTTTAGATAATAATCAAGCATCGTCAGTAATGCAAATGCGTTAGTAGCTGTCCTTTTTACTGAAATCTGTCTTCGTTCCAAAAATCTCTATTTTCTGAGTTTGAGGTTAAATAAAGTTACAAGAAAAGTACAATGTGTCAGTAAGCATTTATCCTTTTTATTTATTTGAAATTCCTCCCCATCAATGCTATGAAAATGAAACAACTTATTTATTCTTGTTGTGGCTTTGACTGTAGACTTTCATTCGAATAATTAAGTTGATTTAATACAGGATCAAAATCGTTAAAAAAAACTAATGACACCAGCAAGTGGAGGTATATTCCACAAAAGACACAAATAAATAATAACTCGATGAAATTATATTCCATTTAACAACATAAATACATGTGTTCCTGACAGAATTAATGCTGTATAATATATTTTACTCGCATTCATTGGACCTCGTATTTACCATTGTAATCACTAGTTCAAAACTTTATTAGTAAATTTAACATGTATTACATTGTATGTCGTGTTGAGGTGATCAAGTACCCAGTTATCAGTTTTCATCTTCAAATGCCATTTTCATTGATGAATTACCTAATGAAATAGCTGCTATGTTGATGCCACATTACTGCTCAAAACGCGATATGTAAATGTAATTCAGTTAAATGCACTGATCGTTTACAGTCTTATGTGGGCAGTGTTTAAAGTACATGAGTCAAATCCAGAAAGCTTCGAGACAAGAAAAATCAAAAGTCAGGAAGCAGTTAGCAAAACAATGAAACAAGACTGCGCAATGGTAGCATCAATGAATTTAACGTTATTAAATTTGGTGGAACTATTTTCCACTGCAAAAGCGACTGCTTGATTAAAGAGTGTCTAATTTGGCATTTGATGGGAGGAAGCTTTTAAATAGAAAATAACAATGACTACTTAACCATCGGTGAACTTTGGCTAGGTAGATCATGTTGCTCCGCGGAAAAGTGTTCCTTTTAATTGCCAACAACATTAAGACACTGACCGTAACCTTATATGTGGGTACGTAATTTTAAGATCACAAATGCCAATGATTTGAATTTGGAGAACACCGTCTGCGTTAGAGAAATGTATCCCAACATCAAAAGGTTAATAAAATGGTATGTAAATACAATTTAAAGCACAGTGTCATTACTTTATGCAAATTTAATGTTGTTCACATTGCATATGAAGCATTTACCGTTCTTTGTTTTTTGTTATCGTAAATTATTATTTGAATACGATGTATTGATATATTTTGATGAGCAGATATTGAAGTGCAATCTATGAATCTTTTGGAAACATTAAAAAGTACAAACTGACAGCGTTTGGCCAAGACGAGGTATTCTACGCGTTTATTATTTAAGGAAAAGTTTCAATGGAATTCCTTTAATATGCGAGTCAGACGACATGAAGTGATTATAGTCAATATTTGCACGACGCTGGCAGACGAATGCGCATTCTATTGTCAAAAAACACGAGTGTCGTTAACGTCCTGGCGCGTTTCTTAAGTATACTCAATGTACCTTTGTCCGCGCGTTTCTTACAGGTACCAACGATTTAGATTGCTGACGTGTTTAGAAAATAAATGACTGATTAAGCTTGAATTACTAACTTGTTTAGACAGTTAATGAGTGATTAAGCCTGGATGACTAACGTGGTTAGACAATTAATGAGGGCCTAATTGACGGTTCCTAACTCGTTAAACGAATCATCTGGCTCTTTGTTTTGTCTGTAAAAATACATCAGGATGTTAAAGGACGCCCACAACGTCCATGAAAGCGAGATGTTTTCCGATATTTAAACGGGTGTTATTACGATTTTAAATCAGGCCTATCATAAACAATGTGCTGACTTCGTTATCGGAGTTTTTATTGTCAGACACAACAGGAAATGGCGGAAAATTAACGGAATACGTTTAATGGAACAATCACTGTCTGCTTCTGTTGCATGCCTGGACACAATTGACGCGTCTTGTCGCCTTAGACATACATGTTTGTTCTATTCACGCACTACTTCTTCCCAGACACAAAGAAAATTAAAACATAAGAAATATTCCATACTCTGCAATGTCTCAAATATATATATACTGGCTGCAACTGTCTGCTGATTGGTACCATACACATCATATCCGCTGTCAACTTACGTTTTTATCGCATTTTAAATGATAGATTAAAATGTAAACATCATAAGGTCAAATTAATTTTCAAAAATGTTCCTATAAAAAACTCTTTACCACTTTAATTTATAAAAGTTGTCCTTTAGGCACTCACCACGGGACATGAACTTTGATGTGAGGATCTCTGAGCGCTGGTCTTCTTTCACCAGTTATCACTGTACGACGTCTGTAGAATAATATTTGTAGACAAGTGGTTAATACATTGAACTCCGGGTCGGAGGGTCCCTGGTCCGAACCCCGAAACTGACAAAGTGGTGTTGGCTTTTTAGCAAGACTGTTAACTACACATGGATTCATGTACTCAGAACCTGACTACACGAAGTACCCAGGACGTGGACAGTCAAAAAATATAAATTAAAAGACTATAACTAACAACTATAAATAAAAAAGTTTAAACTAAACTGACAATAATTGTGCATATGCGATGTATATAAAAACCAAACTCTCTCCCTCTCTCTCTCTCACACACACACACACACACACACACACACACACACTAACAAACAGCGCGCACGTGTGTGTAGATAGATCCGACAGACCTCAGACAGCAGACATACAGACAGATTAATAAACCTCGCAAAAGAGCCATCCCGCTAAGCAGAGCAACCCAAAACGCGGGGACACTTTCTTCTGGAACCGTTTTATTTTTTCTTTCTTTTAATGCTTTTCAATGTCACTCAACATCGGAAAGCGATGCACCCCGCTATAAGGGACCCAGAGCAATTATTTCAGAACCAATCAACAAATTCACACCTTTTTAAATCCTCGCTGTGATATGTAAATCTTTCCATAATGTCAGCACTGTCACAGACAATTCCATAACATAATGGTGGACAATGGCATCTTTTGATTCAGATCAATGGACTTTTGAGGATTTCTGAAAATATAGTATTTATTATATTCACAAAATCATTGTAAGGTAAAAGGTAGAAAATGGCATGTAAAATGTAACCATATTAAAAACATTTGAATATTTGTGTGTTTTACTGCTATTATTTTATAACAAGGTCAGATATATTAAATTATTAAAAACAAAAGCAAAGTCTGTCATGTTATTTGCAAAATATTGTTTTGTTTAAATATAATACTGATATCATACGAAATATGAAAACTTCAAGCTTTAAAAACAACTGGAAAAGAAAAACAAATTTCATAAATAAACACTCGAAAGCTGAGCTAACTCTATTCGGTTTTTGGTTCTTTTCTTAAAGAAAGGTTAATAAAAAACATAAACCATTCGATTAGAAAACTCATCTGAAAACTACGTTAAATATATTAACTTATTATTTCGATTTAGTTTGTATTATGAATTGTTTGCCATTGGTAACATTCCATTAACGATTGTTGGATTTGCATTTCTAATAGATCATGTCTGTGTGTGTTTTCTTTTGTCAAAACAATCATAACATTTAACTTTCATTATTATATTCAATTGACGATGCTTGTGGTCATTTTTTCGATTCATCTTTTAGAACGCTCCTGTGACTTGGTGTCCACTAACTACGTTATATAATTTGTCTTATTTTTACATATCACTTCATAGCAACATTTTAGAATTCTCCAGTTGCCATGACAATGAGTCACTGACTGGCATTTAGATGGGCAGCATTGTTTGTTGCAACATGTTGTGTACAATCAGGCAACAGTGAAACTTTCCGAAACTTATCCGACGTGCAAGAGAGCCAATCAGAAGGAATGAGATGAAAGCCTTTCTGATGACTTTATGCACGACGCAGTATTTTCAGACGACGCGGAAGAAAGGAGCGGATATTGTAACGAGTGTAATAGCAAACGTGGAAATAATGTTACATTCACGACATTTTCTATGTAAAGGATGTGTTTATTGTGAATATAAGGAACGCTGGTCAAAAAATAAAAAATAAAAACACTCATGATATGAACTCTTTAAATATTATTAATGCCAGTACACTAAAATAGCATAAAAATATTAAATATTTAATCTTGAATATACCAACTTAAAAATTTAATAAACGAACATTATAAAGAGTATCAATGGCTGTCTATTTACTGAAATCACTATCCGTTTCCGAATTCTTTAATTACTTGGTTTATGTAAGATATAAGTTACAAGAAACAATAATATCCTGAGATGGTATCGACTTCATAAAATTAATCATGTGTTTACCACTATATTGAAGTATCGTCTTTTTCATTCTCTTCATCATTTTTTATCTGTTGCATTAAACATGTATTCTATTTTAGTCATACTTTCACTGGGCCAGGAATGCTTACACCTGAAATAAAGAGGGATTATGCATAGCACAAAATTGTATGTGAAATTTCTGTGGATTTTTTACACCTGTCAGAATCAACACTTCGCATCACTTTATCTGTACTTCCTCCTTTACAACTATTCCTTGTTCTCCAAAGTGTCATGTTCTTTATGGGTATTCCTTACATTATAATCTGAAAAAAAAATCAACTTTCTAAAAATCACATTATCTACAAGGATTATTATTCCTCTACACTATGGTGTATTTGTTTTATAGATGCATAAAATCTTGCTCGTTTCTTATTTGTCTAACCCTACCCCCCCCCCCCCCCCCCCCCCCCCCATTGTCTCCGTAGCTGGCTGCTAAGGCTGACCTTATTTGGAGCTGGAGTCAGCTGATAAGCCCCTTCCCAATGGGACCCAAGACAGGGTAATCACTGAATTTCCGTACACAGATACATGTACTCAGTTTTACCTTTTGCCAAGTTGTTTTTTAGTTTCAGCTCATTGTGCTGTGGTGACAGATCGTTCATGTAATCTATGTTGGCAATTAATTCACCCTATGAGGATTGTAACGTGTATTTCCTTTAATGGACATTCTTGGACTTTGGTTCTTCACTTCAATCTTAACATGAACAGGATGCTACAACCATTAACTCTTCTCTGGCATTTTATCTTAATTCAAAAAGTTAATTTCATTCACAATCAATAGTTTCTTTTTGCAATTCTTCTAATCGAAATGATATATATATCTGCCTCTCTCTCCTCTCTTTTCTAAACAAGTGGACATGACGTCACTACATTCGGCATAACTTTTTAAAGAAAACGTCAGCGCTTCGACATTTTTTCTTCAGATATATCGTTTTTTTTTCGTTGCTTGTATTTGAGAAACCCATCAGGAGGTGCGAACTTAGAGTTCTGTAAAACCGGTTTAGGCACTCCAGTCGGTCCAGACTGACCGTTCCAAGGCGGTAACTGTCGGGGAAGCTCTTTTTGATCAATGACTCATCACAGATTTGTTGTTACTTTTACATTTGGCATGCACGTGAATATATATGTCATGTGCTTTTTCACATGTTCGTATAAGTTGCAATGCTGATAAGACTTTGTCATATATTCTTAAATAAAGATAAAGGGTTATTTGTGGAGTCATTATCACCTGTTAATGAACTTTGAAAGAAAAGTTTTATTTGGGTCACCTTCCAAATTAAATTAGGGTCTACTTTTAAAAATGCGATACCTTCAAAAATATTTTTGTAGTCGCAGTATCAATTGTCGTTTTGGGGTATGTAGTAATTGGACTTGGAATTTTTCAAAAACCGAAAACTGATAGTGTATGAATTATAATTATTACACGAGCCAAACGCAAATGCATAGATGGCATATGTTTTATAATACGAACATATGTGGAAGACTCATCCATATCTTTCACAGTTTGAATGCTGATATTGGTGACAATAGCGGATTAAGTATCTACTTTGAAGTTGATAGCCCATTCGCCTCATGCATATACCATTTTATGTCTTTTCGGTCTCAGTCATGCATACCGCTACTCCCGTAAGATGCATGAATCGGCGATTTAACGTCCTCTCTTTTCAAAGCTTGAAACAAATTGAAATACATATACTGTGTGCATTTTGTTTTTAGATGCGTGCATACTAGTCCTTTAACATAGCACACAGCACACAGCAACAAAAATGGTATTTTGATTGTCAAGATAACGTAGTAGCAGTTTTCATTTTACCCCACCCCTCTCATCCATCTAATTATCGACTTCACCAAAGGATGTATATGGATGCTCATTAACTCTCCATATACATGTATTACTTAATCCACTCATAATATTTGACTTAAACACATGCCCTTTCAAAGACCTGCCTAACTCCATATTACTTCTATGAACCAGGTAAGGCTTATCTAGCTTATTGTGTTTGCACCTTGGACTACAGCAGGGTCAAGGTCTTCAAGATAGAAAGGGATAAATAAACACGATAATTATATACCACAGCCTTAAAACGACAACTACATGAAATAAAACAAATCATTAACAACATATCATAACATATATTTTATTCACCCAGGTTTATATATTTACCACATGGGGATATGTATAAAACATGGCAATCAAAATTCACGAGGGTTTTCGATCTGTCTACAAATAAACGGTATATTGCCATTTTTGGTATATAAGGTAATATATTACACGTTAAGAATACTTAAGTTAAATAGGAGGGGAAACACGTAAAGTGACTCTACATACTTGTTTGGAATAGATTAAGAAAGTTTTAGTAACGGGAGTGAAATAAATAAAGGAAAGATCAAATATAGAAGAGTATAATTCGAGATAGGTAGCTTTTTACTACTCAGGGCGAAAAATTCGAGATGTAGGGCATATCAAGATAACACAAAATACAAAATATAGTAAAAAGGGAAAAGAACAACAAAAAAACAACAACAACAAAGACATAAAATACTTATAATAAACAAACAATTGGCTCCGTTCAAATTCGACATGATGGAAAGTATTTAGTGACGTAGAGATTGTTTGTACCTATACATATATGTACAATAGTTTATGTCAAAGTTGCATGTATGACTATACTTTTTACACATGCACATGTGACACTACAGCCTGAAATTGGGCTTATGATAATGACAGTAAAATATATCTAGATTACCCACAGGTCTAGTACGGCGACACCCTAACCGTGTACAAAGAACCGTTCAAACGGTTTCTTAACGTATTATATATTTAGCGTTCCATAGTAGGTCTAATTTAGGTAAATCAATCAACGATGTCCTTCGGAAATCGTCTGGACTGTCCAATCTGCAGGTAAGTGCCTTTTACATGAAATAATGAAACAATATTAATATAGTATTGAAGAGCAAAATAGGTTGCATGATAATTAAAGCTAGTTATTTAACCGAAATGATTTGGTGATAGGCAGTGTTAAATATAAATCAGGTAATACTGTTCTTGTTGATATAAAAAGTTTGTAAATATATCGTTAAAATGTAATTGGTTACCTTTTCTGGGAAAAAAATGTCACTCTAAAGCAGGCACCGCAAATCTGGTAGGAGTTTGTTAGTCTAGATGTGTTACAGATATGGATTAAAGGCAAATATTTGTTAGCAAACCAAAATAATAAGAGGAACTAAAATAACGTGGTCATGGATGTATCGGTATTAGTTTCAGTTAAGTGCTGAAAATTTAAACATTACCTTTGAGACAAAAATACTAATTTCTTTCAACTTGACCGGATTTTCATTAGTATGTAAAACTTTGATTTGGGTTCGGGCAGCGAATGTGTAGAAACTGGACTTGATAAAACGCATACGCTCGGAGTCAACGAAATGACAGGCAAGTAGATAGTGATTCTCTGTGCCGATAGCATTTGTTTGGCAAAGTTGACATAGTCTCTCTGCGTATGGAATGCCTTCGTAGCGACCCGTCTCGACGGGAAGTGAATGGTTGTAATTTCTGTACCAAAACATCTTAATTAAATCAGTTTTACTTAAATGTATACAATATTTTTCTAGACCGAGTGAGTCTTTAAAACTTAAATATGTTCGTCATTTTTTGGATAAAGTAAACTCTGAATGCCAGATCTGTTGAAATTGATCTATTTGTATTTGTTTCACGACCTAAAGAATTTTTTCAGATCTAAATTGTTTTGGAATTCCCAAATATCTGGACGCCTCGTTGATTCAAAAATTGACTTTACTTTGCTAATCCACTTCAAGTTACTTTGAGTTTCTGATATATGGTGATGATACCTTGTGACTGGCTGCGAATACAAATATCGTTGATGCAGTTCATAGCTTCATCAAATCTACTAAACGTTTTAGCTTGGATTGAGTGGATATACTGAGGTTAACTTATACCCACGCCCCATGAAACCTATTTCCCATAATAAGCCACCGTATATTTTCTTTTTAACTTAAAACTGATAAATGTACGGAAAAGTATTGTTAGCTAATAGCCATATCATTGTATAATTATTTCTTACAGGGAAAAGAACACGATAAGAATATTATTCTTTCGTTCTTATCCCCATATATTGTATAACATGTTTTGTAAATGTTTGTTTTTCCAAATAAAATATGTTTAAACCAAGTTACTTTGTTCGTTTACCATAAAGCTATAAACATTAAAGGCTATTTTGCTTTGTTTTCCGAATACAAGATTAGACCAGAATTTTATCATTCGAGAGTTTACAATTATATATGATGGAAATCTTCCTAACTCACCATACAAGAATTATAAATGGGTCGACTTTTTGGCCTTTGTTATTAGACGAAGAAAATTGCTGTGTTATTAGACGAAGAAAATTGCAGTGTATTTTTTAAAGATATTTTAGGTCTTAATATCCAAAAATTTCTGATCCATATAATAAAACAGGTTAAACTGTGTGATCGAAAAGCTTTAAAATAAGGTTAGTAGGTCAATCTGCATTAGAGACGCTCGAGTAGAGAAGATGGGGGGGGGGGGGCTTTTAATGGCTTATTCTGCCACATGTTTTCTAGCATTCAGAAAAGAACCATGACTTTTAAATGTAACTCCCAGGTAGTGATAATGTTCAACGAACTTGATATTTTTTCTTCACCCAAAAGAAAGGAGAAACTACTTGTTCTACGAGCTCTAAAGACAATAATTTTGGTTTTACTGGACCGGCCGCAATAGCCCAAGTGGTAGAGTGTCGGCCTGCGGATCGATAGGTCGCGGGTTAAAACCCCAGCCGGGTAAAAACAAAAACTTTAAAGTTGGTAATAGTGGCTCGGGACTAAGGGGGCAGCATTACCCCTGACTCGTCGCTGTCAGTAGCATGGACCAGCGGGGTTTAGTCACTGGGCATCTCATAAGTGCCCCTGTGCTTTAATGATAGAAATGTCGCTGCATAGTATCGGCGAAAATGCCGGCCAATCCCATCCTATCCCTTGGTTTTACTGGCATTGACATTCATGTGCCATTCAGTACAGTAGTTATGGAATTGGTCAAGACTATTCTGAAGGTCAGCAGCCGAGTTTGACAGAATAACTGTGTCATCTGCATAGGGCAATATAAGGAGTTTAAGCCAGGAGTCTGATTGCTGCTGTTAACCTTTATATTGCAGGAATGTCTGTTAATCGTTTAAAAGTAATAAAAATAAAATGGGAGAGAGGTTTTCACCTTGTCTAACACCTATGTTGCTTGTAAAAAAAGTCAGATAATTTCCCATTTGCTTAGACACATGATTTGATAATACTGTACATATTGTGTATCACTTGACATATTTTCCCATTGACATTGTCATGCAGCAGTGTTGACCACAAGCCCGCTCGCCAGATTATATCAAACGCCTGCGGAAAATCTATAAAACTGAAAAAGTTTCTTTTTTTCATAATGTCAGTAAAAGCATGCAAGGTAAATATATCGAAGCAAGAATATGATTTCCTAGAAACCTGATTGGTTCTCGTCGAGAATGCAATTATCTTCAAAAAAATATTGAGTCTGGTGTTTAGGATTGACGTAAATAGCTTGCACAGACAGCTTAAAACAGTAATTAGCTGATAATTTGCTACATAACTAGTACTACCTTTGTTTTTTAAAATAGAATATATAACACCTTCAAGCCAAGTCTGTGGAACATAACCTGTATTCAGCACGGAATTAGTATGCACACGATAATAGTTAAATAAATCCAGTTTCTGCTGTTTTATACATTCATTTAGTATATTATCGAATGGGCTCAATGCTTTACAATTGGTCAGACTTTTAAGACACATTGAGAATACATCGTCTGTGATTGGATCATTTAATGGGTTATCACTGTCTGTATTTACAACGTTTTCAAATCCATTGTCATCAATTTCTATCGTGTTAATGTTTTCAAAATGTTTAAACAACTTTTCAATGCTTCGTTTACTTTTTACCGATTGCTTTGCCTTTAAAATGTTAATAAATTGCCAGTGTTGTTGTTGTTGTTTTTTTTGGGGGGGTGGGGGGGGCGGGGTTATCGTTTAAATTGCGTAGCTTGTTTTGATTCTTCACAATAGGCATGTCATTAACCTTAAAAACAAGCCGGCATATTTGATGTGCTACAAACAGATCTTTAATTGTTTGATCAAAAACTAGTTCACCTTCTCGCTGAACATTATAGTATTAACAAATCTTCTTTCGGGATATTCGGGATATTCAATTATCTTAACAAGTACTTCTAGTTTTACACACTTAAACAACAACTTTAAATAATGTTTCATCACTTAAGCAGCGAGGGTAGAAAATTTCTTAAAATTTTCGAATTTTGTTTTTCTAAATTGATCACGTGTTTCAAAGCGTCGCTGTGATTGGTCAAAACCGCTGAACACGCTAGACGATCACGTGTTCTATAGCTGGCGACATTTGTGCGATATGATTTATACGATTTAAGGCATTTCTCGAGGCTATAAACAATTAAACGCATTGTAGAAGAGGCTAAGTGAAAAATATGCAGAGTACCTTTCTGCTGATAGCGATTGGTTAGATAATTGGCAAATAACGTGCGTTATATTCGTGGGGCGTTTCTCGTGTTTGATTCTTCAGAAAGATACCTTGTTTTGAATAGGACCTTGTTTTGAATAGGAATAGCTCAGCGATGGATGAATATATTGTAATGCGATTTTTTGGTAAATGAAAGAAAAGAAAATAACAGAGAGCGCATCCCCAACCCCCACTCTTTTAGAATGTGCAGTTTTCTTCTATAAACGAAATTCTTTTTAATTCAAGTGTTGTATGATAAAAAATACAAAAAAAATCTTGCCAATCAAATAATTTCCAAACAAGACATCAAAAATGTGTGTCCTCTCCCTTCATCAGAGAAGGATATTTTGGTCAATTTTGAATCAGTTTAGCCTTGTTTTGTGCATTTTATCGCATTTCAAAACAATATTGAATTCCATATTGTTCAAAACAATATTGAATTCCATATTGTTCGGGACTGTTACAAAGTACTTAATTGGAAAACAAACTTTTGCAGTTTTGAATTATGTTATGTTTTATTACTTTATTATAGTTAGAATGTTGTCTATATCGCTCCCAGAAAAAAATAGAAACTTGATGACGGCATTTTTTTTTGTAAGGAGTGCCCTTAAACAGTAGCCCAAAATATTAGCTCTAATTAATTAAAATTTTTGTGGAAAGCGTTGTTGTTGTTGTTGTTTTCAATTATCTCATTTGGTATAGAACTGTTTTCATTACTTAAACAATGTACGAGACTCGTACATACTTAACAATATACAAGCCTCATACTTACATAACAATATACCAACCTCATACTTATAAAACAAGGTACAAGTCTTATACTTATATAACAATTTACGAGCTTCATACTTTTATAACAGTGTACGAGTCTCATACTTACATACCAATGTATGAGCCTCATTCTTATATAACAATGTACGAGCCTCATACTTATATAACCATGTACGAGCCTCATACTTATATAACAATGTACGAGCCTTATACTCATATAACTATGTACGAGCTTTATACTTATATAACATTGTACGAGCCTCATTCTTATATAACATTGTACGAGATAAGGAACACTTCATGAGTTTATCAGGCATGCAACATTTACTTGCTTAATGCATGATTCAAGTAATTTATGTTCATTATTCTAGGTGTTACTTTATGAATTACCCAAGATAAGAGCACTTAGGTGGCTGTAACATTGCTATAACTTAACACAATATGTAAATGTAATTTGGTTAAATGCTTTCATTGATCGCTTTCATAGTTCTGTTCGTAAATATTTAAAGTAGATTGGTACATAAGGGTCTACTAGTGATTTTTTTTTAATTTTGTGAAGGTCGCATTTTACGACACCGCTTACGTCACTGAGACATATCTCATTGATCGAATGTTCTCCATCACGTGATACTGATTTATAGAAGCACATGGTAAGTTCTGGAATGTTTAAATGGATAGTGCAAATGGTACTCTCTTGAATATTCTTAGCTATTATAAATGGGCGGTTTCCTTTTGTTAGACATGGTTCGACCTTCAAGATTTAAAAGAAACCAGCCGTTAATACAAAAGTGTTTTAAACGTACAGCAGTGTGGGAATATACCGTTGGATTATAACTAGTGTATCCTTTGGATTTATAGTTGTAATATCGGCATTTTCGGGCATTATTGTAAACTTGCTTGTACTAAGTAAGTGGGCAATTTTATTAGGACTTGGATCAGCTTAGATTTTTTTAATTAGTTATTTAATAATATATATTTAATCATGTGCAACTTGTTTGTTTAATAAAAAAATGTTGTAAAACTTGTTGCTGACTTCGCGGTTAATCGTAACAAAATGATCGTTTTAAAAAGAATAATGTTGCTGATATAATCAAAAATGACATTCTGGAAAGGAGTATATCCGTTTGTCCATCCGACCGTTTTCTCTATTTTTAGTCTTCATTTTAGTAACATAACAATAATACCATATATTTTTTTTCATTTACAAAATAAGATCATTATGGAAATTTACAACAGATTGGCGGATTCTTTAACATGATTTCCATACATATATGTACACATTTTATTGAAAATGTGTCTGACGCTCCTAATAAATAGAATCGTTTACTTGTAAAAGCTTGGAATATGGAATGAACTTTAAGTTAAAACTGACAAATTATATCAATACAATAGGAACGTCTCCTAGCTTACCGCCGGTGGTTCTTCCGAGACATTTGTTTGTGATGTTAATGTACGTTTCTACTAGTAATAGTTAAATATCAGTAAGATGAGCATAAATACGTTTCAGATTTTATTTCTACGAACATTTTATCGTAGAAATAAAACATGATATAAATATATAATAACGTGTACACAGTTAATGACACATTATTGGTGACGATGGTGAAGCTTCAGTAAATGTATGCCTTTCGCTCTTATAGCTTGGCGGTGCCACCGTTTTTATCCGGTATAACGTAATATTAGAAAGGATACATGTCATTTCTCACACACAGCCATACTAATTTATCATAAGTTTTGAATGTTTAACATACAATATGAAACTCACACTTTTAAATTCGATTTGATTAATAAGTACCTTTGCAGTTATAATTAGTATTTTCTTTGAATTGAACACCGGCAGATCAATTTATATATATGTTTGACCGTTTGCATGTCTTGGATTTGTAACGATAATCTTTATGAATAAAAATCCTCTTGCAAAATTTAAAAAATACGATATTTTCTTGTACCATAAAAGTGGAATATAATCAATTAAATCGCTTATTTTATTGTCGGTTTAACATGGTAAAATCTATACATCGTTGTCGTCTGATTTATTGCCTTTGGTTTCTTGTGACAGGCATGATGTGTGTTGGGGCAGAGAGTTAACTTTAAGAAAGTCGTGTCGACTTGCCTCCCTTTTTTAAAGAAGAAGAACATATTTCCTGAATGGAATGAAGACATGTCATACATTTATCATCATATATCTATGTATCTATTTCTCATGCTTACCTCCCTTTTTATGGCTGTCATTTCAAAAAGATTCATAAGCAAAGAGAGATGACTCTAAATGAGTGCAAGTTATGTTTTCCCACTTATATTGTATCCATGGCCTATCGGCTTGAGTCGCCTGAAACTCTTCATGCACTCACTATGCTGGTTCAAGTCTTTCTCAGATCAAAAACTTCTATGTGAGCATGAGCTGAGAGCCAGTTGTTCGACTCAGACACTTGTTCGTGGTGTATCTTTCCCAAAAATAATAGTTAGATGTCGCCAATAGAACAGTAATTGTGTTTATTGGTCAAATAAAAATATAAAAAATATAATATAAAAAGCAATTAACGGTTGTCAAAATTAACACAAAAAACAACAACAAATATTTTGAATTATTTAATTGTTATTATAAAAATATAAGTGTAATATTTCTGGCATCATACACACATATATTTAATACACATCGTGAGCAATAATAATTTCTTCATTTAAGATATTTCAAAATAGAACACTTTTGGACATGAATATACAAAAGTACATGTACAAATTGAATATAATTATTAAATCTATGACATTGTGGAGACTTTGTTTGATTGAACGTCATTTTTTACATTTCACATTTTTGTGGGGTTTTTTTCTGGAAATACAGAAAACAAGTTAAGTAAGGTTTAGATAACAAGTAAGGAAACCTTGGGCTACACAAATCCTAGCTCTCTTTGTCATTGTAATGAGGTAGAAAAAGAACATGAAAGTTCTTTGACATTTTGATTGTTCTCTCTTAGAAAGACCCTTTTGATTTTTTGTATAAAAATATATTACCAATATTTATAAAAAGAAAGTTACAGTATTAATACAAACAATGTGTCTCTTAAATCTTTAATAAGCACTCATAATAAAAAGAACATATATACTATATTGTTATAAACACTGACCATAAAAACAAGATATAAAGAATAATATTAACTATAAAAAATATCCATTTAAAATATGCAATTTCAACATAATATCATAATAACATTGCTTGAACAAACCACTTGCATTTGTATTATGCATTTATATAGACAATACAACAACTGGTAGTTCAATAATAAAACTTTGTATCATTGAAAGGATAATGAATTTTTATGTACTTACATAATCATACGATACTCGAGTATCTTTTCAGCGTGAAAAAAGAGCAAATACAAACGGACTAACAATTCTAAACTATTTTGAAATTCCATAATGGGTGATTAGAAGAAATGTTTAATATAAAGTCTGTTACTTGTAAAAATGTAAATTAACATACATTACAGTATAAGACGGATATTGGACATTATGTAGAATATTACAACCCAGTGTATAAGTTTTGATATTTAGTCTAAAATCTAAAACTTTTTAACGAAAACTTTTTAATTAAATACATCAGAAAACTTTTAATATTATGTATAAATGTTAACCTTGTACTTTAGTACTCAGTAATTTATTGTAAATCCTTTTGATCAATAACATCCACGGTAAAACGCATATATAGTTTATAAATATACATAAAATAAATTGAAAACAATTTGCTTAATTATTTCACTCATTATGTACACAATATTAAAAAAGAATTGCCATTCAGCAAAACAGATAATCTTCCCTTTATTTTTTTAAAATTTAACAAAAATGTCTATACCTAGCTCTGGGGACCGACAAAGTCTTTAGTATGGACCTTATCTATTATTTCAGGTATAAATATGATGGTTATCTATATACACTGAATGATCCTGTATATCCTCCCACGTACGATTGCAACTGAGCACCATTCGTTTAGAAAACACACCTCAACCAAGTTAAGAACACAGAAATGTCACCTATACAGACATTAAGTAACCCTACCCCACCCCACGCACATCCACCCGAATTAAAGTTAAGTATAACATTATATACACTCAAAATGCATTTGATTAACTTTGACTATTGTCACGTGTAATGTTTTTGAAAAAAACAACAAACTTAACAGGACTTCGGTGCTGTTATCGTCTTAAGATACAGTCATTACACCCCTTGAATGGTGAACTTAGAAAAATCACAAATATGTTTGACACAAAACATCAATTACTATTACAAAGGATAAGAAGTAAACAAATGTAACATTGATGAGAGAGGATAAAAATCTCCGTCCTGTCTTTTAAAACATACAGTAAAACATGGTATATGAGTTTACAAAAACTACATGCAACTGAAAGATAAACACACACTTGATTGCCTATTTGGAAGTCACTATTAGTTATGATTACACGTTTTTTTAAACGCAATATGGTTCATAATATGTCAGTTGGTAAAACGCAGTGGTAGTCTAAACGTTTAGTAAAAAAATATGAATAATTTTGGAATTGATTCCCTATTATATATGGGATAGATTTGAAGGTTTGAAATTATGTGATTTTTGTTCAAAGACTAACAACACAGAATTTAAAAAAAATATATATAGCGTAACGTTCTATTTACAACACCATTGATATCATATCGAAACAATATGCAATCTCAAATTTGAAAATATGAACATCAAATGGTCAGCTTTCGAAATGTTAAAACAGCTTTAGGACAGTGATATAATCGAAGTGCAGCAGACAAAACACCAGTCACTGCTGCGGCGTTTGTAGGAGACCATGTTGTGGGTAAACTTCGCAGCTATGGTACTTGATATATAGTGTGCTCTAAGATACAGCATTGTCACAGCAAGATCGGTAACATAATATTAGAATATGGCAGCTTCCGGTGCAGATAGCTTGACTCACTAGGATTTCTGAAATCAAAATGTTTTTATATAAATAATAATATGAAACTATAATAAGGTAAGATAGTACATATCATTAAGTAAATGTAATTGTAATTAAAAATTCTATGTTTAAACTGAAAGATAATCAATGACATGTAATTTGCAATAATGTTTAAAAGGATAATAATTATAATAAGTATAACAATGAAATACTGACATTGACACATCAAAAATGAATCTTGAAATTAGCCCGGTTGCGAATCCTTTTTAAATAAATGAAAAACGTATATGTTATTTTAGGACGCAATGCTCAAACTGTTTCGGAATTTCAAAAGGAAAAATGAAGCATACCCTATATAGAGGATGTGGCGTAGGTTCTAAGTTTGGCCGCTGGATTTCATACTGAAACAGTGACAATTGAAACAATAAGACATTTTAACAGAAATATATGTATGTTTAACTTGCATTTTAAAAATGTTTAAGTTCAATATAACTTATAGCAAGTAATCAGGAAATTACATAAACATACCTAACAATAAATAAACCCAATACATTCCTATTTAACAATATTAAACCTATTAAAATAATAAACATACAGTTATGAACAATAGCTTGTATTGTAGAATGGACATATATAAAATATTTACTTCATAAATGAAAACATATTTAACTTAAATAATAATTGAAATAAAATTAATGTGTACTTGTTCTGCGACATAAGCTTATTGTTAATTCAGATAATGTATAAATTACTGGAAATGTACTTGTAACCGTTAAACCACAAAACAATATAAAAGTCGTACTAACCCGTTCGTCTGGGGAAATGTAATTATACAAGAAATCCCATGAAAAGTTGGACTGCATGGCAGCATTGTCATAAGCTGAAAGCAGAATAGAGCGCATGCTCAAGGAAATGTTTTGTTAAACACAAAATAAGAGAGAGAAATAGACAGAGAGACAGAGACAGAGAAAGGCAAAGATAACAGAGGGAGAACACGTAAAAAGATACGCAACATAAATGAAATAAATATTTAAAATGGGTATAAAACAAAGCATGCTTAGAAAGTAAGTAGATAAAATTAACAAATATGTATACATGTACAATATCACTCGCTGCTTTTTAATTCATAGAATGATTTTCATGCTCTGCACATGGATGTTTTATTAAAATACAACAATAAAATGACAATGTAAACATATATTATTTGACAATAATAAAAAAACTGTTTAATAGTCTAGAAATATTTAATATATTGGACAATATAACCAGTAAAATTGGTTGAAATCTTACATGCTTAAATTAGGAAATATGTCAAAGTCCCATAAGCATTGCAACATATATCAAACAACGAAAGGGCACAGGACAAAGATATTCCTATGCAAGCTAAATGAAAAAGTAAGAGCAATTCAGTGAGGAGTCATTTAACAAAAAGAGCTAACCCAACAGTTACCATTCGGCAAGCAATTACAGACTGGGGTGCTTAAACCGGTTTTATAAAGCTCTAACCTCGCACTTCCTGACGGGTTTCTCAAACGCAAGCAATGATAAGAAAACCGATCTTTTTTAATAAAAAAAAATGTCCAAGCGCTGACATTTTTTTATGATATGTTATGACGAAAGTATTTACGTCATTGAAAAATAATGTCCACATAGAAATTAGAAGAGAAAGAAGAAGTACATATATTTCTATAAGAAGCACTACACAAAACTGTTGATTGTAAGTGAAAATAATTTTTTGACTCAAGAAAAGAAATTGACCAGAGAAGTGTAAATGGTTGTAGCATCATGTTCATGTGAAGATGGAATTAAAAAAACAAAGTCCAATGTTCATCAAAGGAAATACCCGTAATAATTCTAATAGGATGAATTAAATGACAACATAGACTACGTGCATCGGGAGTTTTTACGACCTCTACACTGCACAGATAAATATTGTGTAATTGTAAAGAGAAAAGTAATGTCAGAGACCCAGCAACATTAATATTCAATTTAATATTAATACTACGTCTATGAAACATTTATGTTAAGTGTCATACTCATCTTACAAAGGAAATTTATAAGCATAAATATTCACAATAAGAAAAACAGATAGAGCATTATTGCTTCAAGATTCACTGTTCATGCAATTATGAAATCCAAAGGAGACAATTATCTTACCAGAAGACTCATCTTTTATGACAAAATATAAACATAAATAGCTTTTATGAAAAATATGAACAAAGAGCTGTTTACCAAAGCCAATTCAAATGTAAGTACTTGTAGGCGTCTACTAGGTTTTATGTTGAATAATTCATATTGTTGAAAAATTCTTATAAAAGTCTATTCTATTCATTTACGAATCGTTCATGTGCCAAGACAAACATAGAACAATAAGTGTATAAACGGATGTCGTACTGATGTGAATCGAAATGTCCTTAACTTCACCTTCAACGTTTATCATTCAGTTGTCCTTTGGAATTATGCATGTACATACATCCTGAAATTAGCCAGTCAAATAAATAAAGAATACAATAATGTTATGTTTCCAGTTCCCGAAGTAGATTTTGATGACTTAGGACATTAGTTATGCTTACCATAGGTTTCTCCAACGTACGGGACATAATGAACGTTTTGTGGTCGCCGCCTCTTGGATTCATCAGAATTTGATGTAGATGCCGAATCCTCCTCGTACACCTGTGGACCATACACCGGTCCGCCACGCCCCCAGGTGTTGATCTTCGTTGGCATGCCAACAGGGAAGAACCCATTGTGGAATGAAGATCTAACAATAGAAAACAATTAACTTGGTTTAACCAACGCGAATTGTTATGATATAGAATAGAGATTCAAATAAAAATGTTGATTATGGTATTGCCTACAGGTAAACAGCCATATAAAATAAAAAATCTCATACAACTTAAGTGTTGCATGGCACCTTAAGTATTTTAAACAGAAAGTTAAACGTACACCTTTTAGATTGGAGTTTTAAAGTACTACCACAATTGTCATTGACTTATAGTTTAAAGGTGTGCAGGAATAATTGAACCACTACAATCTCTTACCGGGAATTGCATATTTCCATATTAGTGGTGATATTAACAATGGGTTTATTCATGAGATGATTACATGACAAACATTAATTATGGCACAAATAAAATCGTGTCGATGATTCTGAATTTTACGGAAAGAACAGTCCTATCGATCAATATTGGCTTTACTTACACATATAGGCAGTACAGATAAAATCCTGGACGTTTTTTTACAAACAATCTCTGTACTAAAAATTTACCTATATATGTTATATGTGGTACGATTTTTTCCCAATTCGGTACGAAATTGTAACGGTACGAGATTGTAGTGGCACGAATATTCCCGGAGCCGTTTGAAGTACTAGCGTGTATGTATTCACATGGTCTGGTGGTCAATCTGTCTTACCTGTCAAATTCTTCAGTGGTGTACCTCCTCTTTCTCTTTCTCATTCGAACTGCGTATACGATGATGATTGCCACCACAAGAGCAGCAATGAAGAACAGTGGTATGCCTACTCCAAGACCAATCACCAGGGCGAAATTATCGGACGTTTTTATTGGTCTAAAAATAATTTAAATGCCACTATTAATATCAAAAATATCAACAACAAAAAACAAGAAGGGTACAAATAAGGGGTGTGTTTCATCATAAATATTACGATCGTTTTCTTCTCTTAAGAATGGTTTTCCTTCTTAAGAGCGTTTCATTAATATTTCATAATTCGCCTTCAGAGCCAAATCGCTCTTAAATCTTAAGAGTGCTGTTGATCGATTTGCTGCCTTTCGCACTTACGACAGTTTGTTGAAACGCACTAAGGAGTGATCGTAAGACCGAAATTTAAGAACGTTTTTAAATTTATCTTAAGATTTATGATGAAACACACCCAAGGTATTTATCATGAACTTCTATGTTGTTCGACATAATTGTTAAAAATCAAATGGTCAACGAAATTCTTTAAATATATTGTCGTTATCAACTCATTTTATTGCAAAGATAGTTACTTATAAACAGAGGCTACACAAAGGTGTCAAACCGACAACCAGCCGACAAGCCGTTATGTTATACACGTTATTTAATAAAGCAGTTGTGTTATTTACAAAATTTAATTATTTACTTGTAATATATTAAATATGCCCTTTACAAGTCTTTTAAAAAATAATTATTGGATTACTTACTCGCAAGCTGGTGTGTTGGTTCCTAAAATCACACAGGTTTGCCCTGCTGGACACTGACCATTTGCTTGAGCGAAACTAGTACAGAGAATGGCCGCTTGAGTTGCTGTTAGGTCAACTGCAACAGAAAAAAATCAACTAAGCAAATATTTATAATACACAGTCAAGTGTAGATTGTTGGGAAATGAGTACATTAAGCTTTATAAATACCCAGCGAAATTCAATTTTGTTATTTGGCTGGTCTTCTATATGCACTTTCTTTATATACACACCATACATAAAAATTAAGACACATGTCAATATTTACTAAGGGTTTATAACAATGGTGAAAACACAACATTGTACTCGGTTCTTTGATGTATATTCAATGTACAAGAAAGTGTAACATTAATAAAAACACTTACTTAATTTTCATAGTTATATAATGGTATTTTTTAATTAATTTTGTTAAATATTGTACATACCAGGATTGTTGTTAATTGCGAGGGCCACTGGGTTGGTGGGTTCTCCAAAAAACGTTAAATTCGGTTGTTGTGCTAACGCTGCGGTACCTTCGCTGAGCTTTTGTGCTGATGTCTGAGAATCGTCAACCACCACAGTGTAGTTGATCTTCAAACTTCCTCTTCTGAAAATGGAAATAAAAGTATCATCATTAGAAAAGTAAACCAATCATCGTCTTCATTGCAAAAACTGTACACATTATAATGCCGCTGAACACTAGAACATTTCGTATAATTGTAATACTTGTATTATTTTTTTACAGTAGGCATGTCTCTATAGGGTATAAACAATTGTTTGTATAGCTTAAGATCATACTGTATAAATATAAAATGTAATGTATGAAAAACATGTATGCTTAAACATGTATCTTCTTTATTGTAGTAACATTAAAAGTGTAAACAATTTCTTTGTACTGTTCTTTCTCATGATATATCTACTTCATACATGGGTTATAAATAACTGTTGAAATATACATAAATTAGACATCTTAGTATGAAGTTTTCGACAGAATACATCTTGGGTGTAACACTGCTATGATAATGAAACTGTATAGAATTATATGGAATGAAATGAAACAGAAACTGTAACAGTTTGATTTGAACTTACACTAATGAGAATATATAGACTGCTTTAATCTGTTGATTCATGAATCGAAGATAGTGAGCCTTGATCTGAAAATAACAAACATATTATATTGTATCAACTTATTTCATCAACGTGTGCGTTGTTTGTCCTCCCCACATTAATAATAAATAATGTCAAATTTCTGTGTACACGTGGTATCTTATAAGAAACAATTTTATAAACAGTCCCATTTGTTTGTTACAGCTATAAGTAGTTTCAAAATATATCAGAGCGTTTTCAACAATATCGTCATAACATATGCATAAGTAATTTATTTTTATGATAGTTATAAAGATTTAAATACAATGTTATAATAATAGAGATTTGAAACTTACAACACGCTCAGCTTCCGCGACGTATAGGTCGTATGTTGTTTTTACATTCAGGTCAACAGAGGATGGAACATTGTAATCGAGCACAATGTAGAAACCAATTGATTTCTGACCCCCTGTAAAATCATAGATATCGTTAATACTAACTTTCTCAATGAATGACTATTTATCTGCTTGCCGACATAAAAGTTAAATCATGCTAGGATAAAAAAGGAATTATTCAGAAATTTCTTTTTTGTTAAATGATAACGTATAGAAAAGAAATGTGTTTGTAGGTTACTTATTTTTATTTAAATATCAATAAATTATGTTGTTATATAATATTTACATGTACGTAATTTGGTGTCTAAGCACCATTCAGGTACCATCAATCATTTGTAGCTTATATATTTTCTAAAACAAAAAGAATCTGTAGATATTCAGTTAGCCATCGCCAATATGAGTTTAGAAATTATCTTAGTATTATTAAACTTTAAATCAGGATCCAGTGTTATAAAACTTTGAGCTCGAGTTTTTGATCACCTTTAAAGACCTAATGGGTGAATTTTAATGAAATTTGAAATCTGGCCAGCAAAGATGCATGGTTTCATAATATTGGACCCTCCTAGGCTCAAATTCATGTTTGACTCATTTCATTTTATGGTTCATATTTAAGTGATTAATTTTCCTTTGAAAATGACTTAAACCAAATAACTGAGTGTTTAAATAGCACAAGAATATAGCAAATACATATAATCAGCAACATAATTTGATGATAATATTACAAATACTCACTTGCAGGAATAACAGGTGTCGTCGTAGCAGTATCTAGAATGAAGACAGAAAGGAATGTCAATGTAAAAGGCGAACACAAACATGGATATGTATATTCAAAGGCAAAAGCATTTTATGTATTATACAGTCAGCCCCAGGGTCGGAACGCCCGATGTCACACCAGGAGCACAACATACCAAAGTTATAATACAAGCTATGGCAGAGTCTTATCATAGTTTATATAGTTTTCTTTTTATGATAAGTAAATTTATAAATATTTCTATGACTGGTTGACCCTGTGTCAGGATTGTGTTAATCGATGCGGTTTTCAGTCAAGTGTTCACAGAATAATTATCCACGATTGTAACAAAAGTGCTCATTCTTTTTTTTTCGTTGGAATTTTTTTTTCCTGTAAAAAGAGAAGGAAACGTTTTCTTTGTCAACCTCAACATGTCATAATTGTTACTTCCATCAAGACAGCTTCCATTACAGTTTCTAAGTAATGTATAAAATGTTTCCTGCTGCGCGACAATACTTTACTTGCCATACCTTGAATGCAGTTTCCATTGCTGTCCGGTACAAAGTTCCTAAGGCAGGAGCACATGAAGTTGCCTTGTGTGTTGTGGCATCCCTTGTTCAGTCAAGTTAGAGCAGGTGGTTGTAATATTGCATTCATCAACATCAGTGTTACAATCGGTGCCTTGCCAATAAGCATTGCAGACACATTGTCCAGTTTTATGGTTACAGGACTGATTAGGGTCCGCACTGTGTGTAGTGTTGCAAGCACATGTCTCGTTGCAGTTGAGACCAAATCGGTTGTTCGAGCAAGCTGTTGAATTATACATAATATTGATGTATTTTATGGTACTTTTACTGAAATATTCAAATTAGAATTACAAGTATATAAAAATGATCAATTGCTCAAAATAAATGTGTGATAAAAGTTATTTTGACCCAGTACCCAATAAATACCATTTTGTAACAGAATATACATTTATATCATATACCCTTTGAATTTAAAGCGTTTTGATTGGTCGAGCGCTAGTCATGTGTGAGTCAATATATAGTGATAATGACTCAAAAAATGTTTTCACGTGAGGACCGAGAACATATTACTGACGGTCGTGTTATTTTTACGCGCACTATTGTTACAACAACATGGCGTCTGAGAAAAGTTTGTCAGTGTGTCTGATGATGATTTGGTTACATTACGAGAAAATGTAACAGAGAAAAGAACAATAAATGTAACATCGGTAGCAGTGAATGCTTTTGTTATTATCTGTCGAGGGAAAATGTGAGAACAGACTACGGAAATGAACGCTGGCGAGTTGGATCGACATCTGTGAAAGTTTTATGTTGAAATGAGAAGCGCTAATGGCTTGTTGTATAAATATAAAAATGATATCGTTATCTAATAGGGTATGTGATATAACAAGTAAAGAATTATGTTTCGGTGAATATTATAGTTTTGCGGTCCTGGCCAATGTGATATTGTCCTCATTAAAACTATATACTGACCTCAACACAAGTCTTTATTTGTATAATAACACACCTTTACAAAACGATGGTTATCATGATTACAGCAATGCAATAATAAACAGCAATGCAATAATAAATACTGACATGCCAGTAACCATGTTAGTAATAAAAAAAGAAAAACATTATTATACTCCTAACATCTGACCATCTATTAGTAAAGAAAGTCTCGTATATCACTATATGCCGGTATGCTAAGTATAATAAGTAATTAGGTCTTCAGAACCTATACCACACCTTGACACAGCCCGGCTGTATCCTTGCTGAAACCCACATCGCAATCACACTGATGACTACCGATGGTGTTTCTGCAAGTGGAGTTGCTGGGGCAATTGTGAGTTCCTGCGGTGCATTCGTCGATGTCTTCGGAGCATGTGACCCCCCTGGTATCCGGCATTACACACACATCCAGTGGCCGGGTCACAGCTTGAGGAGTGGGTGCTGTTACAGTTGCAAGTTTGAGCACAGTTCAGACCATACGTTCCAGTAGCACATGCTGAGAAATGGGAGAAGAAATATATGTAGATGTTTTATGTTTACGTTTTAACATTTTAATAACAACGTTGGAGTTGGGAAACTGATTGATGTATGTAGAAGTCATAAAATATGATAGTAGTGGTTGTTGTAATAGTGACAAAATAAAATGTTTAATTAGGGAAACAAATGAGTTTTGGTCAACACAAAACTTTGTATTTGTATTTTGGATTGTACGGCACACCAGACACTTGATATGCCATACGGCTGCCAAACAAAAAGATGAATTTTTCTCTCTGTCAAACATAAATGTTATTTCCAGAAAATGTCAATAATAATGAACGTTGTTAAAAGCAATTGCTTAAATCTCTTTTCAAAACTTATAGCATATAAAATCATTAATAATAGTGCAATTCTTACAACAGGTCGTTATACAGTTTTTTACTCTCGACCCATTTGAAAAGTGTCGACACAAAAACGTAGATCACATGATTGGTACATACGGTCGCAAGCATTTCCAGTGCCAGAGTATCCTGCAGAGCACGAACAGGACCAGGATCCTACAGTATCGGTGCATACTTGTAAACAATTATCTGTACCCAGGAGACACTCATTAATATCTGAAATACATTCAAATAAAGTATTTTTAATCAGGTAGGTATGCAGTAAACATTAAATTAACTTTAATATAAAACAATCTTCTCCAAACTTTGTTTGCATTCCACTTCTTGTGGTAGACTTGAAACTGACACATTATG
>CM017560.1:44054569-44167069 GCA_007844125.1 Sinonovacula constricta
GAAGTGGTAATAGTAGTAGCAGGTAGTAGTAGCAGTAGTAGTAGTAGTAGTAGTAGTAGTAGTAGTAGTAGTAGTAGTAGTAGTAGTAGTAGTATCAGTAGTACCAGCAGTAGTTGCAGCAGTAATGATAGCAGAAAATGTAGAAATAGTAGTAGTAGTAGCAGCAGCAGCAGCAGCAGTAGTATTATTAACAGTAGTAGTAGTAGTAGTACAATTATATGTTCGTTTTGCATTTATTGCTGCTTAAGTTGCTGCTGCCGTTGTTACGTATGTTGTAACTGCTGATGTGGATGTAATAGTTGTTTTTGTTGTTTTTACTGATATTTTGTAACTGTAATGGGTTGTCTCTATCTACTTTAACATATAATGGTCAGGCCTACCTTGACAAGTCTGTTGATCTGCGGCCAGTTCGTAACCAGTCTGGTTACATGAGCATGTATAACTTCCTTCAAGTTCAGTGCATACTTGGTTGCATGGCTTACTTGCACACTCAGGAATATCTAAAAATAACAGCATCTTCACAATGTTAAAGCTCATTTTGATTTACACCTGTTTATAACCAAGATTTTTCTTAGTTATGTATATGGAATTGTCAACCAAAGTTAACTAGACCTGCTTACCGAATGCATAGATTAATTGGAAATTTGTACACAGTAATTAAAAAAAAATAAGTAAAATGTATAAAATAACGGTTTATTTGAAATGAACCATCTGTCTAATTGGGCTGAAATATATATTTCTTTGACAAACAATACGATTTTAATTAATTGAATAAGAATAATGTCATATTATATAAAAGCGTACACAATTAGGAACGATCAGTGAACATTTCACACAGCAGCAGTTAATTTCATTCATTTTATATGAAAATATGTAATCATGATTAAATTTTATTTCAGTTATACCAACTTTACAATAATAACATACAATAATGTTTTAAATCAATTATGCATGAGGAGGCTAATTAAGCAGTATGGGTTACCTTCACATAATGTCGTTGAACCAGTTTCAAATTTGAAGCCGGGGTCGCAGAAACAAGTGTCGTTGGCATTAATAGATGTGCATAACGCGTTGTCACCACACTTGGTCAGATTGGTACATACGGAAGCCACTGTAAAAGAATGTAAAATATGAAAACACTCTTTTTTTAATATTATCATTTCCAGAAATGGCACCACAACTGAAGCGCATGCAACGATAAAAAAGGAAAAATGTTAACACTGAAAACAATCAATACTTATAGCTTCAACACGTGCAGCATAGCAATTGAATGTTATACTGCAACAACGACAGCTAACATTAAACAAAAAATACAAACATGAAAACATTCAACAACAACGATACTATTTAATGCGACCCTGAAGTGGACTGTGCACTTGGGTAAATAATGTACATACCAGAAAACTGTTTGAATAGTATATATTTAACTTGATAGTTATACAATTTAATTATTAAATACATCAGATTTACCCTTATCCAGCTTTCCAGAAGGAAATCTGTAGCTGTTTTTGTTGATTCTCAAGAATAGCATGTTATAAATTGTAATGTAAATATAATAGTGTATACCCTTTAAAGGAGACATTTTTACAAGAGAGGCACACGCGAACATCTCAACACAAGTTCATTAACTTCAAGAACTTCAAGATGTTCTTGTTATTTTTTTTTTTCGCACTTACCAACACAAGTCTGTCTGTCAGTCAAGTCCAGCTTGAAACCGTCATTGCAAGAACACCTGTAGCTACCGATAGTGTTTTCACACACCTGGCTGCACCCGTGAACACCAGCACATTCATCAATATCTGTAAAACATCCAAAACAAATCTAACTGCAGTGCTATTGTTCTTAATGAACATTATTTAACTAGTATTGGAACGCAAAAAACCAAATAGCTATATCTTATTATTATTAATTATTTATTTATTACACTTCTAGATATTTAATGAAAATATTATGCCTGTGGTGCGCACTTGGTTTTAGCCAGACATTCGACTGTCATCTTCATAAACCAATTACATTTTTTTTTACCGAAATTAGACACGTTTAATGTGTATTTACTTTATGAAAACGTTCTTTCTAAAAGTATTAAATATTAAGCTGTGAAAGTACATTGAGGCCAGTACTAACAAACTTTTCTTCAGTAAAAATTGCTCAAGTCATGGATTTCAATCTACAATACCTTCATTATGTATTTAGCTGCATGCCTGTATTTTTGCACGACACATTAAATTTGCAACTTTAAGCTTAAATGCACATTTAAACTTCATAAATAAGCTTAGTTTTGTTGGTGTGAAAATTTTAACTAGGGTTTAAGTCATGACTTAGACTTAAGAACGGTTAGTGAATACGGGCCTAAGTGTGTTTATTATTGGTATATACAACAAATTGTAATTCCTTTGGAAATATATAATTCGAGTTTGAAATCATTACATTCAGAAAGCTAACTGCTTGTGACGATATAAAGACGAATCATACAGTACATATAACGCATTAAAGGTGATCTCAGATCGTTGCATACCATTACAGGCATTGCCATCCTGCAGGAAGCCATCTTGACAACTGCAGGTATAACCACCTACAGTGTTCGTACAAATCTGAGAACAGTCATTGAGAACCGGGTCCGAACACTCGTCAACATCTGAAATAAGGCATAAATAGAAATAAGGTATAAATAGAAATAAGGTATAAATAGAAATAAGGTATACATAGAAATAAGGTATAAATAGAAATAATGTATACATAGAAATAAGGTATACATAGAAATAATGTATACATAGAAATAATGTATACATAGAAATAAGGTATAAACAGAAATAAGGTATAAATAGAAACAAGGTATAAACAGAAACAAGGTATAAATAAAAATAAGGTATACATATTATTGAGAGGACACCGCTTACAGGATGTTTGGAAGTAATCTTATAAGTATGTAATTTAAGTTTAAATAACTTGTCTTAGTTTAAATACTAGCCCAAGTATGATTCCAATCACGATTATTTTTAGGCAATCAGCACGTAAAATTGTGTACCTGCAATACCCTTCTCACCATCATTTTCATCAAATCCATCACCATAAGCAACAGCAGCAGAAGCCAAAACAATGTTCATCATGATCATTATCCTGATCACCACCACCATCATCATCATCATCATCATAATCATCATCAACAACAACAACAACAACAACAACAACAACAACAACAACAACATCATCATCATTATCATCATCATCACCATTAGCAGTTGCAGCAAAAGCAATAATAAGCATGATTACGATCATAAGTATGATAATGATTTTCATCACCATCATCATCATCAACAACAACATCACCATCCTAATCATCATTATAATCACCACCGCTACTGACACTGACACTATCGTTATCATTTTCATCACTAAATAGCTTACCTGTACAGCCGCCCGAGCCATTGTCTGTATAGCCATTCGGACAAACACAGACAAAGCTTCCCGGTGTATTCTGACACACCTGATTAGTGCCTGTACACGGTGGAGTGCTGGCGGCGCACTCATTTTGGTCAGAGTCACACTTATCGCCTGAAATAAAAGTATCGAAACATTTACATGTACCATCATGAAAGTTTAAAACATCTCAGTTTTAATTCGCATTAAAATAAAAGTTTTAAACACAAATGTTGATGTTTACATCTATTTTCTCAATTCTCGCTCCTCAGCTAGGCGAATAAACGTGAATATATACAGGTATTGATGAAATTTATAAACTTTAAAAAATTGCAATTTTTGCCTCAGCTATAGATGCATAAATATTTTCACGTACTATTAGGATCTGCGCATCTTTAATTTTACACTAATTAAGATTTATTGACTCTCCAAACTTAAAGACATTACCTTAAACCCACACACAAAAACAACTTTCTTTTGAGTGTTTGGTAAAATCACAATTACGACCACACGATACAAACAACCAACAAATATCCGGAAAAAAGACCATCCAAGTGGAGTCACACACTCCTACAGCACTATCACCTCAGCCCCTTCAGGGAGGGTCGCACACTCCCACGGCACTATCACTAACTCAGCCCCTCCAGGGAGAGTCACACACTCCCACGGCACTATCACTAACTCAGCCCCTCCAGGGAGAGTCACACACTCCCACGGCACTATCACTAACTCAGTCCCTCCAGGAAGAGTCGAACACTCCCACAGCACTATCACTAACTCAGTCCCTCCGGGGAGAGTCACACACTCCCACAGCACTATCACTAACTCAGTCCCTCCAGGAAGAGTCGAACACTCCCACAGCACTATCACTAACTCAGCCCCTCCAGGGAGAGTCACACACTCCCACAGCACTATCACTAACTCAGCCTCTCCAGGGAGAGTCGCACACTCCCACAGCACTATCACTAACTCAGTCCCTCCAGACAGAGTCACACACTCCCACAGCACTATCACTAACTCAGCCCCTCCAGGGAGAGTCGCACACTTCCACAGCACTATCACTAACTCAGCCCCTCCAGCGAGAGTCACACACTCCCACAGCACTATCACTAACTCAGTCCCTCCAGGGAGAGTCGCACACTCCCTCAGCACTATCCCTAACTCAGCCCCTCCAGGGAGAGTCGCACACTCCTACAGTACTATCACTAACTCAGCCCCTCCAATGAGAGTCCCACACTCCCACAGCGCTATCACTAACTCAGCCCCTCCAGGGAGAGTCACACACTCCCACAGCACTATCACTAACTCAGCCCCTCCAGGGAGAGTCACACACTCAAACGGCACTATCACTAACTCAGCCACTCCAGGGAGAGTCACACACTCCCACGGCACTATCACTAACTCAGCCCCTCCAGATAGAGTCACACACTCCCACAGCACTATCACTAACTCAGCCCCTCCAGGGAGAGTCGCACACTCCCTCAGCACTATCACTAACTCAGACCCTCCAGGGAGAGATGCACACTCCCACAGCACTATCACTTACTCAGTCCCTCCGGGGAGAGTCGCACACTCCCACAGCACTATCACTAAGTCAGCCCCTCCAGATAGAGAGAGTCACACACTCCCACAGCACTATCACTAACTCAGTCCCTCCAGATAGAGTCGCACACTTCTACATCACTATCATTAACTCAGCCCTTACGACACATGAACTCACCTGTCCAGCCTGCTTTGCAAACACATCCCCTGACTGAATCACAGTTTTCGGCACCCACTCCACAACCACATTCGTTGGCACAGTTTGGTCCCCAATGTTGTGCGTCACATGCTAAAATTCAGTAAGAAGTATATAAAATACCACCAGTAAAGCAAACAATTTACATGAACACAACATCTCATTATACATGTACACACTATCCAATTATATAATATGTACACAGCATCAAATTAAACATGTACACATTATATAGTTATACATGTACACAACATCCAGTTATGCATGTACACAACATCTTATTATACATGTTCACAACATTCAATTATACATGTACAAAATATCTAAATTTCTTCTATACGACAAACGGCCAATACAACAAGAAATGTTTTTTAATATAAATAGATTGTTAATAAAAATAGCTTCAAAGTAATTAAGGAAAATAAAAGTTACTGATATTGTTTCGATATATATTCATCAAATTTAAATTTGTCGTCTATTTTCATTAATTTTATTGTAACTTATTGGAAATTTTCTCTTAGCATAAATTGTAACATCAAAGATGTTATCAACAAAAAGCTCAACATTATTAACAGCAATGTTGTTAACTATTGGTTGTCAGAAACATGATTTTCACCTGCACAAGTTCGCTGATCATTCTCCAGTCTGAATCCATCGGCACATGAACAGTTGTATCCACCATCGTTGTTGAGGCAACTGTCAGGGTTCGTACACAGGTTCAGGGTCGCATTTGTACATTCATTAACATCTGGATAAAATATTGTCATACATTTGTAACTATTTTATTAGTCGGATTCATTACCTAATTTTTTTAAATATCAGGATAATATATATAAAAAAAACTGGTATTTCGTATTTCAACATTACTATTTAATGAACAAACTTGGTAACTATACATTTTATATAAGATAATTCGAACAAATTTCTATAAAGCACTTCCATCATTTTCTTTCAAGAAACACTTAAATTGTTTATAATATTTATTTATTTACTTAAATTTCAATGTATAAATAGAATAGCATAAATCAAATAACTATATAGTATTATGGGTTTAAAGTTTTAAAATAAAATTCGGGGACCATCAAATACATGAGTAGTATCCTATTATATCTTAAGCTTGTTTTAAATCACATCTGGCCAAGGCGACTTTTTAAAGAACAAAATGTTTAATTGAAGTTCTCTCTGAAATTAAAGTATGCACTTAATTATAAATAAAAGGTAAGAAATACGACAAATTGCCTTGAATGAAATCATACCTAAATCCAGCACAAAAAAAAGTTAAAGGGCTATGAGGAAATTATTTTTGTTGTTTTTGGATCGTTATTGTAAATTGTCTTCTTGCATTTTTCTGTTCAAATGACCTTTGCTTTTGAGTTTATGGTTTAACGGAAACATTTCCAATACATTTTCTAAATGTCAGGGGGAGACTTACATAAAGAGTTTATAGTAAAATCTGAAAGGGTCGCTGCAAAGTCCTGCCAACTTAATAAGATTTTGAAGTACAATCGATAGGGCCGTTGCAAAGTCCTGCCAACTAAATAAGATTTTGAAGTACAATCGATAGGGCCGCTGTAAAGTCCCGCCAGGTAAATAAGAATTTGAAGTACAATCGATAGGACCGCTGTAAAGTCCCGCCAGGTAAATAAGATTTTGAAGTACAATCAATAGGACCGCTGTAAAGTCCCGCTAACTAAATAAGATTTTGAAGTTCAATTGATAGGGCCGCTGTAAAGTCCCGCCAACTTAATGAAGATTTTGAAGTACAATCAATAGGGCCGCTTAAAGTCCCGCCAGGTAAATAAGAATTTGAAGTACAATCGATAGGTGTGTAAAGTCCCGCCAACTAAATAAGATTTTGAAGTACAACTGGTAGAGCCGCTGTAAAGTCCCGCAAACTAAATAAGATTTTGAAGTACAATCGATAGGACCGCTGTAAAGTCCCGCCAGGTAAATAAGACTTTGAAGTACAATCAATAGGACCGCTGTAAAGTCCCGCTAACTAAATAAGATTTTGAAGTTCAATTGATAGGGCCGCTGTAAAGTCCCGCCAACTTAATGAAGATTTTGAAGTACAATCAATAGGGCCGCTTAAAGTCCCGCCAGGTAAATAAGAATTTGAAGTACAATCGATAGGTGTGTAAAGTCTCGCCAACTAAATAAGATTTTGAAGTTCAATTGATAGGGCCGCTGTAAAGTCCCGCCACTTATAAGAAAATGTTTGCAGTAAAACCTGATGGATCCTCTGTTTAGTCGCACACACATAATGAAGATTTTACATTTTGAAATGATAGAGCAGCGGCGGTAAAGTCTCGCTAATCTCTGGAAGCCATTACCTATGCAGGTCTGTTGGTCAGCACCGAGGACATAACCAGCATTACACAGGCACTTAGCTTGTTGGTCGACCACGATGCAGATATGATTACACTTGATATCTGGGAACAGCAGACATGGGTCAGAAACTGGAAAGAAAGGGATAAATTGCCTTAAAATCAGAAATAGCAGTCAAAAAGTGACAATTTTTTTCTAATAATATCAAAGATATTGTATATCTGAAAAGTAAAAGGATATTTACGTTAAATCAGGTAATAGTGACATCAATAGGTAATGCTGCATATGTGTGTACTAAAAAAAGTTAACGATAACAAGAATATTTAATAAGCATGTTTCTAGTTTACATATCTAGCATTCCACGATCATTAAAAGTGTTGCTGATGTTTTGCTGTTGCTGCTGCTGCAGTTGGTGTTGTCGTAGTCATTGTTGTTCCTGTTGTAGTTTTTCTTACTCTTATGGTCTGTTGCATCATCATTATCATCATCATCATCATCATCATCATCATCATCATCATCATCATCATCATATTCTTCGTCGTCGTCGTCATCGTTATCAACATCATCATCTTCATCGTTATAAACATCATTATTATAGCAATCATCATTGTCATTGTCATAATCATGATAATTATAACTATTTTAATCATTATCATTTTCCTAAAAATAATTATGAATAAATAACACATATTTCAATCAACTAGTTTACCTTCGGTGCAAGTCTTTCTGTTTTCATCAAGCAAAAAGCCGAAATAACAATCGCAGGTGAAACTGCCCACAGAGTTCCTACAGGTCTGTTCACAGCCTGAAACCTTAGCGGCACATTCATCATAATCTGAAAAAAACATGACAGTGACGTTAAATATAGTGCTTGTAAACCATGATTATTTTATTACAACTGTTTTAAAATAAAATAAAAATAATATGAATGAAACATCTTTATGCACATTCATCATAATCTGAAATAAAACATGACAGTGACGTTTAATACAGTGCATGTAAAACATGCTTATCTTATTACAACTTTTTAAAATAAAATATAAATAATATGAATGAAACATCTTTATACAAATAAAGTACAATCTGATAATATCTTACGGTAAAAGATTCACTAACTTAAACATTTTAGTCTTAATACAAGTAGACCAAACATATTTAAATAAGATAAGGCGGCACACGTGGCTGAGCTGTTAGAGTCGCCGCCTTTATAACTTCTCAGCCCCTCACCGTGTGGGTTCAAATCTCAGTCGGGACGAGAAGCATCATGTGGTGGAAGGGGTGGGGGTGGCTGGTCCAGCTAAGCTGTGGTGTGCCAGTGGTCCTACCCAAACTTATCCGCCCCCAATAATTAACTGCACGCTGCCGAAAACAAAACCAAAAAAAAGATAGATCCAAAAATAATAACAGGATAGATACATACCGACACATTTTGAGGGATCCGTTGAATTGACCGTATACCCCGCATTACAGCTACAACTATAACTGCCCACGGTGTTTGTACACTTTTGTTGACAGTTGTGAGTCGTCACAAGAGCACACTCGTCAATATCTGCATCAAAGAAAAAAAGACGAATAACATAAATGCTTGTAAATTAATACAGTCAGTCAATTCTGTAAAAACGGTTTAAGCACCCCATATTGCCGACTGACTGTTCCAAGATGGTAATTGTCGGGTTTGCTCTTTTCGTTAAATAACTCATCACAAATATGTTCTTACTTTGGCTTGCATGTGAAATACCTTTGTTCTGTGCCTTATCAGGGTTTGATATATGTTACAATGCGCATAGGACTTTTTAATATATTCTTATTCAAATATTGTGTAGTCATGTTGATTTATTTTTCTTATAAGTTGTTCATTGCAATTTAACAGTGTGTTTTTAAATATTCAATGATGTGTATAAGAAAATACCTAAACATTTTCTGTGCAAGATATTTTATGGTTCTGATATAGTCTTGTTGATAAATGGTGTACATGTTTGCTGTTGCAATTGCCAGTTTGCTTTTGTGTGTCAAAGTGTTGTGGGTGTTTAAATGCGTTTAGTTTATATGTAAACGTACAATCACATGCATGCTTATGCCTGCATGTCTAAATACATTAATGTATGTCAGTGCTCTTTTCCAAAAAGAAAACACCCTTTAAGTTGTCAACATTCGTGACAACATTCGTAAAACACTCACCGACACACGTTCCGCCAACTAGATTGTATCCAGTTCGACAGGTGCACGTGTAGGAACCAGGTGTGTTCGTGCACACCTTGTTAACGTCGCCACATACGCTGCTGTTCAGGGCACACTCGTTGATGTCCTGCGAGCACTTGGGGCCCGTCCAGCCGGCTCTACACACACATCCTTTAACTGGGTCACAGCCCGTGGAGTAGATGCTGCATTCGCACACGCTCCTACAGCTAACGCCATAGTTTGGCGATACGCAGCCTATGTAGTTATGAAAGGGAAGGTAAACCATTAACATGAATGTATTTTTGTTGTTAAAAAGCTTATAGACTGGGAAAAAGAAAAGTCACAAAAAGCTACAATTATTATATGATTATGTTGAATGTCTGTCTAATATCGAATAAACGTTGCAGTGTCACAGTTTCTTTGTATCAGAACATAAAAAGACAAAACAAAACAAAGTGTGCGTGTAATAACAAATAAAGCTGTCTGTATTTCATGACACCTGTATTTTAAACACGCTCATTAATTTCAGAAATTATTTTTAGAAACAATAAAACAATTTCAGTTTTTAATTATTGTTAAAGCATTATGAGATGATGCTGGAAAACTACCAATTGCACCAATATATTTTTATTTTTATTCGGGCAATGCTTCAACATTGTTTAAAATTATATCAACTGTTCCTGACATTATTCAAATGTTGGAAATTCTTAAATATTCAATTCAAATATTTTCTTTTACTTACACAGTCTGCATGAAAAATATCATCGTTACCATGGCAAGCTTATAACGTGCTGCATATTATCTTAAGTAATATTTCAAAGGCACCAATAGGGAAATAAAAACTTCAAAATGACATTATTTCCAGAGGCTGAAAAAACAACACAGATATTAAGCAATGCAAAAACAAATATGACTTTACTAGTGTATTTATCAAATGAAGAACTTACGACTACAAGTTGTGCCATCAGCTTCAAGCTTGAAGCCAATGAGGCAGCCACATGTATAGCTTCCTACAGTGTTGGCGCAGGTCTGACTGCAAACACCTCGGGTACATTCGTCAGTGTCTAAAATTGGAATAAAATACAAAACATAAGGCAAAAGTAACTTTTTTTTAATCTGAAAATTTATTTAATGTTAAAATAAGTTTGGAAGGTAATTGGCTGTTACGGATAATGGATAACGTCAGTGAATATTTACTCACATCTATATACAACATATGATGTAGCGTCGTTATGTACGATTAGGGCATTATCCAATTTAAGATAAAGGCGAAAAACAATTTAAGTTTAATGGCTAGATACACTTTGTGCTCAATTAGAATGACAAAGGCAATCTTTCTTAATAATGATAACAGGGATCAAATGGAGTAAATCATGCTAGTGGAACTCTTTCCATGTGTATTTTCATTGATTCTTTAAGTTTTAAAATAATTAATGTTGTTTAGTTGCGTGTGTTGCCTTCACACACATACTTAAGTAAAATGGCTTGCAAATTGTCACGTTGTCGATATGGCACAACCGGATGGTGAAAGACGGGTTCGTTTCTGACTTTGTACGCATAAAGATTGTTCCATAGATGTCAGCCAAAATGAAAGACCGTACTGAAAATCACCCCGTTTGGTTTATATTTCATAGAATAAGTGCTAACATTAAAAGGAGAATTAGGTCATATTAATTACCACGCTTAAATAGTGAACAAAGTCGTATATAGTTAATTAAAATGAGACCTACCATTACAAGTATTAGAACTTTGCACATATTGATATCCTGATTTGCAGAAACATGTTGCTGTTCCATCTGCTAGGGTGGTACATCCACCGGATGCTGGGCAAGACTTGCCAGTACAAGCTGATGGTGCGATAGCTGATGACAAAAATGCAAATGCATTATTTTACAAACAAAACAAAAAAGAATAATGAAAACATAACATACATCTACTGATAGAATGGCTATATAATTTGGTGTTGAAAAAAAAACTAGATTTAACTCAAGAAGTCAATTAAACTGATGCAACCTGGATGTCGCAGAGGGTCACATGACGAGACAGAATGGTTTTGAATTTAATCCAAATATCAAGTAAAATAGCAACGTTTCCAGACGTAGTCATCTTGTTTTTTAAACACTGTCTTATCTTACGACAGAACATATTGACAAGTGAAAGAAAATCCATCTACCGGCTGCACAAGTGTGTCCATCAGCATTCAAGGTAAAGCCTGCATAACAGGCACACGTGAAACTACCGACACTGTTAACACATTCTTGCTCGCAGTTGCTCAGTGCTTCGTTGCATTCATTAATATCTGGAATGACAATAAATGTACAAAATATAATGTGTAACACACAAAGGATCCAAGTGTTAATTTTAGTAATAAGTGAACTCATAAATGGAGAGATATGTATTGAGAACGCGATTTTAATTCCGTATGCTGTGATGTTCAAAAGAGTGAAGATATTAACAAAACCTTTATTCGATTGTACATTGATGGTTTATATGGTGTATGTTGCAGTTGCATTAAGGGTTACCTATTATAGATGTTCTAATGATAAAAATAGACTTACATTAAGGAGGCATCTGTTTAAATTTACCTTTATATTTAATAATTATATTTATATTCTTCCTACTTAGAATTACCATAAAAGCAAAAAATTCGTTGGGCCAATATTTATTGTTTGTTGTTTAAAATAACAGTCAAGCCCTAACAAAACGAATATGTCGATGTCACCCTGATTAAATTATCATACAAAATTAAATTATTTTGTTATTTTTGTCTGTTTTTTTTTATTTTTTGGTTAGTTTGAGGTGTTTATCTTCCCATTTAAAATATATCCATTATACATTTACAAGCCTAGGTGGGTTCAAGTCTAGATCTTCTGCTGACATGGGGTGCATCGATCGTTAAACCCATATATTTGTCTGGGGTCTTCTTCCACCATTAATATGCTGGATGTCATCAATATGACAATAATTGTGTGAGTGCAGTGAAACAAAAAACAAGACATCTACAATTACCATTGCACGCCCTCCCATCAGAAGCCAATCTGAAGCCAGCCGAACAAGAACACTTGAAACTTCCAGCCGTGTTGGTGCACGTTCCTCCACAAATATTTGGTGTGGTGGTGCATTCGTTGATATCTAAAAATTAAAAAATCATACATCTTCACATAGAATATAACATATTTATTTTCACATACAAAATGAATATTTTTTTGTATTTAAATACATATTTAAAATGGTATCCGACAGTTTGTCTATATCTTATACATGTAACAACCTAATATATTTATTACGAAGAATGTAAGCATAAATAATAATAACGTGCATAGACTCTTACTTTAGTTTAAGTAAAGGTTGTTTAAAATATTCTCTCAATTGTCAGAAAGTACCAATCATGAAATATGTTGCTTTTAATAGACATTGCTTCCAAATCTATAAATAAGCATGACAGTGGTATCTGCTAAAAATAGACATCGACGTCAGAGCGAATTAATCGGCTGACGACATAGTGTGCTCTCAAAAGTAAATTGTCACGTGGTTTTCATAGTTTATAAATATCTGTCTCTGCAGCGTGGCTTAGATAGAAATACCTGTTTACAATGATGAGTGGGATTAATGCTTTGTTGTTTACACAGATCTTCGCCATCAATGAACAACATTTTCCAGGACTTTTTCAGATAACTTTGATTAATTTGGTTATTTAAAAAAATCTTGGTCCAAACTGTTGGATACCACATTTAGCACCAACCTCGTAAAACAGTTTTACTCACCAACACATTTAACTCCATTGTCACTATAGCCTGGCGGACAGGCGGAGCAGTTGTACGCTGAAAGGGTAGGAGTGGCCTCGTGTTCGGCAGCAGGTCGATCTGTGCAATTCGTCCCAACAGAGCAGGGGTTTTCTGCGCATGCGTTAAAATCCAATGCACAGTCGGGTCCTGGAAATATAAGGTAACGTTATATACATTGTTTTTAAATAATGATAATTAAATATTTTTTATTTTAGTAAAAAAAAGTGAGTTTTATAACTTATTTTGGTAATGACAAAAAAAAAATTGTATTTTATGTAAAAACAAGTAAAAAACATAGATAAGATTAACAAAAAGTAGCATTTAATCATTAATCGAACTTATAAACGTAAAACACACTTACCAGTCCAGTATCGAGTGCAAATGCATGTGGCATATTTGAACCTTTCTATTGTGTCAGCTGTGGTTCTGTGCGATTCAAAGTTGCATGTTCCATGTCCATTACAGCCGGAGCAATAGACAAAAGTCACATCGATTACCGGAGAGGTTAGACCACCGCTGTCAGTTGCCAGTATGCTGAAATGGTAAGTTGTATTTTCTACATCTGTGCTGGCAGTGAAAATTAAGCATGTCTTTCGGCTACATGCGCGATAAAATAATCGTTTTTTCCGCTTTGGTAAAAGTTCATAAAATACAGATGAAAACTAAAAATGCCAAAAAGCTGAAAAACATATTTAAAATACCGTCTGCTCTTCTCAATGTGGTATTATGCCAGGTGTTCGTGCATAAGCCAGTGTAAGGATATTGGGACAGTGTGTTTTATCATGTCAGGTGTTCACGACATACGCCAATGTAAGGATCATGGGACAGTATGTGGTATCATGTCAGGTGTTCACGACATAAGCCAGTATCTGGATCATGGGACAGTGTGTGGTATCATGTCAGGTGTTCACGACATAAGCCAGTGTAAGGATAATGGGACCGTGTGTGGTATCATGCCAGGTGTTCTCGACATAAGCCAGTATCTGGATCATGGGACAGTATGTGGTATCATGCCAGGTGTTCTCGACATAAGCCAGTGTAAGGATGATGGGACAGTGTGTGGTATCATGCCAGGTGTTCTCGACATAAGCCAGTGTAAGGATCATGGGACAGTATGTGGTATCATGTCAGGTGTTCTCGACATAAGCCAGTGTACGAATCATGGGACAGTGTGTGGTAGCATGTCAGGTGTTCTCGACATAAGCCAGTGTAAGGATAATGGGACCGTGTGTGGTATCATGCCAGGTGTTCTCGACATAAGCCAGTTTACGGATCATGGGACAGTGTGTGGTATCATGCCAGGTGTTTACGACATAAGCCAGTATCTGGATCATGGGACAGTGTGTGGTATCATGCCAGGTGTTTACGACATAAGCCAGTATCTGGATCATGGGACAGTGTGTGGTATCATGCCGGGTGTTCACGACATAAGCCAGTGTACGGATCATGGGACAGTGTGTGGTATCATGTCAGGTGTTCACGACATAAGCCAGTATCTGGATCATGGGACAGTGTGTGGTATCATGCTAGGTGTTAAAATAATAATGAAGTTGATGATGATGATGATGATCATCATCATCATCATCATCACCATCATCATCAGCAGCAGCATAGGGCGCCAGTAGAGTGATAGTCGAAGACTTGTAACTAATCTGCTCCTTGCCGCTTCGGTTAGATTCTCAGTCAGTTCGATGATTTTTATGCTGACTTGCGGTGCACCAGTGGTTTTTCCCAGATGCATATCTGGGGTCTTGGTCTACAAATATTTATCTAGACATCGCCAATATGACCATAATTGTGTCTGTGCGATGTAATAAAAACAAAACAAAAAAAACAATCTAAATCACCACTATGAGCATTATAATCATCATAATTGTAATTACCTCAACGTTTTTGGAGTAGGGTCTGTGAGGGTGACAGTGACATCTACACTTCTGTCCTGTTTAATTGTGCCTATCGTTGCAATGGCCGTGTTGATGGGTGCTGAGTATGTCACAATCCCTTCATCAGTAGCATTGACTGTGAATGTTTTTTGTTCACCTTTCGTCACATACAAGTATGACACACCATCCACCGTGTTAAAGCCACTTAATATTGAAATAAGTGGCGCAGTATTTGCTGAAATGGAGGACATGTATATATATGTATATATGCAGAGGAAACAAAACAAACACAGTAAAAGTTATGAAGTCCATGTAAATGAAATGCAAAACAGAAGTAGGTCTTAGCCTAAAGGAACAGGAAGAACATATGAACATGTTAAGAATGTGTTTTTCACATGATTTCGAAAGGAATAAAATCAAATAGCAAAAACATAGTAACTGAAGGAATAATTTTGTCTACTCAAACATGTAATAATTTAAATGATAAAGCCATTTACCGTGTTTGTCTAATCAAATACGCAGTAATTGAATTAATAAAGCCATTGACAGTGTTTGTCTAATAAACACTATAAGGACAACATAAGAGCATCTTCAGTCCTATATTTTTTCAGTGTGCTCTTGTTTCTAAGACTTAAACATGACATATTTTATTGCACACCATATCATTCTTGTTGTAACCTACTTGCGATAGCTACCAGAGCCGCCTCCTCCTCTTCAAAAGCTGTCGAGCTCTGGGCCAGAGCCTGGTTGCCAGTGAAGACCAAATCGAAAATGCACTGAATATTACCAGCGCCACATGTGGTAGTAGCACTGGCCACCACGGCTGGATCCGCTTCATCCAAGAAGTGGGGTTTGAAGTCATGGTGGTTGAAGTCAGCGTATGTTTTCCCGCTAGTGTACAAGAAGATGGAGCTAGCCGCAGTCGTAGCCCCTAAGCAAGGATTTCATAAATGCATTAAACATAATTTTAATCCGGTATAGTTTGATAAATGATTAATTATTGAAAGCTGGAGTTATACATACAAGGGGGAAAAAATCCATCACTAAGGCATTTAATTTGCTTATAAGCAAAGCAATGAACTTGTTGTTTCTACTGATACGCTCGACGGAGATTTATAAAAACAACAAGTGCACTCAATGTTTACTTTTCTTTTTTCCAACTTCATGTAAATTGTGTACAGACATCAAAATACGAATTTAGTTTGATCTTGAATTACATGCCAAGGAAATTGCTGAATTCTGTTCGCACATGTTGTTTACATGGCTTTAGGATGATGTGTTTTAACTTAAGATAAGAAATAGCGTCTTACATGTTTTCCCAAAGGACTCAAAGATTACGCTCTCACTGGAGGCGCTGGGCAATGGTACAGCGGCATCCCTGGGCCTAAAGTCATCGGTTTTGTCACCATTGAAGTTTCCCAGAAGTCCCTGCGTAAGACCTTGAAAACTCACAGGCACAAACAGGTTAAGCAGCAACAACTGATTTTTGGCCGTTATCTCCAATTTGACAGCATCACTTCCTGTAAAACCATAGAAAGCGCCAGTTTCTAAAACTTGTTTTGCATTTACTTACAACAAAAACAATACGTCATTACTTTTCAAAGTTTAAATTATTGTACTATGCCTATGCTAGGTGTCTCTTTACAGACGCAAATGTAATTTGTGCTGAGCATTACTTGGCGGAAACGACAGAAATTATCAAATGTAATAATTAATGTAATAGTTAATGTAATAGTTAATTAAGCGCTTTTGAACGACTTCTTAAAATATCATGCATCAAACATATTGCAATTGTTTATTTGCAGTTCTTATCAATAATTTGTGTAGTTCAGTCACATTAAAGATAATGTATTGGCTATTTATTGATTATTCCAAAGAATTTATTTTGTCTGCGCAGTTTCATTTGATAAAACCATTACGCCAGTTGCATTGTTATGGCTATTTCTAAGAATATTTAATTGCATAAACAATAAAATTACAAATTTACAGCCAATCGCCACCAAATGGAGAGAAGACAAATGAAATATACTTATCCCGACTCACCTAAAGTGATTAATGTCGAAAGTGTATCGTTAGCTCGTGTCGTCAAACTTTTTCCAGTTGCAATCTGGAAATTATTGCCGTCGTTTATGTACCGTGTCGTGTATTCCTCATTTTCAGCAGGACTGTTTGAAGTTCCAGCATATATGTAGATTCCCGTCTTATCGTTACTTAGCTCTACTTGCAGCCAAGCCCCATCCGCTTTGACAACGAATCCGGAGAAAACCGTTGCGAAGGAAGGAGTGCCATCTGCTTTAAGTGGACGATCGGTTCGACACTGGATTTCGAAATTTGCTGTAGGAATGGAGAGTAGCGTGTACTCCCCAAAGCCGTTAAATGTGTAACTGAGGCCATCCAAAGTCAAGATGTGCGGGTCGCCGTAGCCTCCAGCTGTTGGGGTTGTAAATATGATAAATTATCTCTCAGTTGGATGATAGATTAAAATGTGAAAATATACATTGGCTTAGCAGGCATTAATCATAGATTAAGTTGGGGAAAGGGTATATAATGTTATATCATGTAATGAAATTTCATTAGAGTTAAAATGTTTGTAGAAGAATTTGATTTTATTGTTTACATATTTGAACTGAACAAAAGTATCACAGAAGAGAATGATAAGCGGGGGATTTAGGATATAAATGTAGTTCGAAAATTTACTATCGCCTTGTGTGGCCACCTGTTCGCCACCGGGATATATTACTGCTAACAATGACCTGCACTGACAGCTGGTATAGGATGGGATTTTCCGGCATTTTTGCCGATACTCTTCAGCGACATTTCTATCATTATAGCACAGGGGCACTTATGATGTGGCCAGGGACTGGACCCGGCCGGTCCATTATACTGACACCGACGAGTCCCGTTAGCCTCGGGCGCTAGGAGGAAAGCCACTACTACCAACTTTAAAATATTTGGTTTGACCCGGCCGGGGTTTGAACCGCGACCTCCCGATCCGCAAACCGACGCTCTACCATTTCTCGTACCAATGCTTTGTGGACTTTGGGCATAAAGTCATACTTAAGTCTAAGTAAAGACTTTGAAAACAATCTATATTGTTAGACTGTACAATGCGAAATAATTACTCATGTATTAGGTTCATTCGTTCCACATCTATTAACAAGCATAGTGATCTAAAAATATCTAAAAATAGATATCGACGTCAGATGACCCGAATGACGCTATAACGCGATCTCAAAACTAAAAAATAAGTGGTCATGTGGCTTTCATTGTTTAACTGTGCAGCGTGGCTCAGATAGGAATTGCCTGTTTGCAGTTACATGAGAAGACTACTGATTTACTGTTCACGATCTTGGACATCAATGAACCGCATGTTGAAGAACCTTTTCAGGTAACAATAACTTCTTATTTCTGTTGAGAAAAAAAAAATGTTGGTTTCAAAGTGTCGGATACGACTGTTGGGACAGTGCCTTGAGTTAGTATATATTTAGTATATATAACTGTTATTTAAGCTTTTTTTTCTTACACAACTAAGATCATGTATTTATTTTAGAACATTTGCTCATTTACTGAATAACTCGAAAATGTCAACATCAGCAACACATTTGTATTTGTTACACTTCTAGTTCTAGAATAGGCAGTTTGATTGCTTTATTGAAGAAAATAAGTTAATAACTGGAAGGTTGTGTTTCGCTCTGGTGTTTATGTATACGGCAAATCATTCAAAATATTAGGAAATCAGGGGAGTGAACGCTTCATTAGATTAATTCATTCACGATTGTGTTTTGAGTTACATTAATGTCATATCGTACTTACTTCCCTTTGACTAAACGCATAAGTAACTTACCAGACTTTGTAGATGGAGCCGCTTTACATTCCCCTATCGGTCGGACCTCGAAATATTTTTCACAATTGTCAGATTCAACACAACATGAAACCTTCCATCTCTCATCATTTAGCTGATAGCCAAGCGGGTATTGGAAATTGTTGAATGAAATGAAGGACCCGGTGTCAAAGGCCGGGGTGTTCAGCAGTGACTGTCCTCTGTACGAGCACACCTGAACAAGAGAAAACAGTCCCAAAGATCAAAAACTAAAATTAAATTTATGTCAAATCCTAGTTAGCAAGTTACATAATAAACGCATGTGTAGAAACATAAGCCAAAGGGCGGATACAGAAAAAATAGGGGTTGTTAGGGGCTTGAATCAAGATCCATTCAACTTTATCGCAGTAATTACAAGATATATACGAAGTTAGGGATCCTAACCTCCACCTAAGCAGTCAACAGACAAAAATTACTTTAAAAACTTAGTACATTTAAGCTTACATGTATGTGTTTTACAACTCTACTCTTTCACCTGGTTAGTGAGGGGATGCTCCCCCACCCCCCCACCCCCCCCCCCCCCCCCACCCACCCCATCACCCCTTGGATCAATCCCTGCAAAAGTCAGGAACCGAGTTTTTTTTATTGGCTTAGTCCCTTATCGACCAAGGTCACACCACCTTACACAATACTTATTGTTTGAACAAGGAACAGAAGGTGTTTCGAGTGTTAGTCAGGAATTCATTCAATGACTCAAATTTTCATGTGTATCTTTTATTTAATACTAATGAGTTGTCGAGCCCAAACTCTGACAAAGTTTTAAGTAGAAACTACTTCATATCTCTGATTCAAAGCTACTGCCTTGATAACTTTGTAATGCTAACTCAATTTATAACAACTATTTAGTGCATTTTGATACAATATTAAAAAACGCCGTCAAATTTGTCAAGCTATGACAATACCGGTCCAATAGAGTAATTAAATCTTTTCTTGGCCATAATCTAACGCAGACTCTATTCCGTTCTAATTGTTGAAAACTGATCTAACGACCATGGAAAAGATTAAGGGTTCTAGGAAATGTCCCAGAACAAGTATGCAGCTCGCAATCCTTTTTAATTACCCTAATTTCTCTTGTGCAATGCTCAGGCCAAAATTCAAATCATTATTTCAATATACGCGTGTCATGGTTAACATCACCAGGTTATTAAACAACATACCCTTCCAAACTGGCCACGGTCTGTGGTATATACAAGTCCATAATAGAAGTAAGATCCTCTTTGCTTATTTAACTGTTTATAGTTGGATTCACTGGCCATGTGTCTTCTGTTGCATGGACACAGGGGCATGGTCGTAATATTCTTGGCGTATTGCGTATGTCTGCCTGCATCCTTCTCAGCCTTGACCCAAGTTCTGCACAACAGGGCATGATCGTCTGTAGTCACATTTCCCATTAAGAAAGCAAAGCCACCTCTACAGTAGCCTGTAAAAAGAACGACAAAGCAACATTAAGGGGAAAAAAATCTAACACAAATCATTAGTGTAATGTATCCACTCTATTACAAGAAAAGGGTCGTTTTTTTACAAACATATCTCCACAGGACTTAGAATCGTTGACATTCTCATTTCCATTCCCATCGTTATACACCAGCATGTCTATCATTTTTTATCAGCAGTAGCAACAGCAGTAAGATAACTACTACAATTTAATTACACCACAATGCGAGGTTAAACAAAACAAGAAAATATTCACAATTAAAATGGTAACAAATCCATTACTTTAACTATCGGTTTGTTTTGATTTTTTTTTCTAAACCCTGTCTCAGTGTTGAAATAGTATTTGTGATAATTGTTGTGGATGTCGTTGTGGTTTTAGTTTTTGTCACTTTACATTTAATTGCACTATTGTTATTCTTAAAGTACTGGCATATATTTACACTTATGACGTCACATACATTCCACAATTATAAGACCCTGTGTTTCAGTGATGTAGATATAAGCGAATACACTTACTCCCTAGAAAGAGATTTTCGTCCGCCCTACGCAGTCTTTGTCCATTGGCGCTGTTTATTAAACCTTGGAGATTGTTTCCTGTAATAAGTCCAGTAAAAGGATTTCCTGTCTGGAAGCCCATACCGTTTGCCTGGTAGAAAGTCAGACCAAAGGACACATGTCCATCGTAACCGAATGCAAGTTGGAAAGTTGAGTTCTAAAACATAAAGGAATATATGTCGGCATTATTATTATTATTATAATTATTATTATTATTATTATTATTATTATTATTATTATTATTACTACTACTACTACTACTACTACTACTACTACTACTACTACTACTACTACTACTACTACTACTACCACTATTACTATTACTATTACTACAACTACTATTACTACTACTATTATTATTACTACTACTAATCCTACTACAACTACTTTTACAACTATTACTACGACTACGACTACTCCTCCTCCTCCTCCTCCTACTACTACTACTACTACTACTACTACTGCTACTACTACTACTACTACTACTACTTCTACTACTAATACTACTACTACCACTATTACTATTACTATTACTACAACTACTATTACTACTACTATTATTATTACTACTACTAATCCTACTACAACTACTTTTACTACTATTACTACAACTACTACTTCTACTTCTACTACTACTACCACTACTACTACTGCTACTACTACTACTTTTGTTACTTCTACTACTTCTACTACCACTACTACAACTATTGTTATTATTATTATTATTATTATTATTATCATTATTATTATTATTATTATTATTATTATTATTATTATTATTATTATTATTATTATTATTATTTCTGACGAAAACAATCATCTCATTTTAAACAAATTTATTAAAAATTAAAATGGAGAAAAAATGATAATGACTAAACGGATAAAAAGCAATCTGTATACGGTATACCTCAGACTGAGGTCTGCCAATACCATACTGTTGATTATACAAACCTCAGACTGAGGTCTGCCAATACCATACTGTTGATTATACAAACCTCAGACTGAGGTCTGCCAATACTATACTGTAGTCTGTACAAACCTCAGTCTGAGGTCTGCCAATACTATACTGTAGTCTGTACAAACCTCAGTCTGAGGTCTGCCAATACTGTACTGTAGTTTGTACAAACCTCAGACTGAGGTCTGTCTATATTATACTGTAGTCTGTACAAACCTCAGACTGAGGTCTGCCAATATTATACTGTAGATTGTACAAACCTCAGACTGAGGTCTGCCAATACTAACTGTAGTCTGTACAAACCTCAGACTGAGGTCTGCCAATACTATACTGTAGTCTGTACAAACCTCAGACTGAGGTCTGCCAATATTATTCTGTAGTCTGTACAAACCTCAGACTGTGGTCTGCCAATACTATACTGTAGTCTGTACAAACCTCAGACTGAGGTCTGCCAATATTATACTGTAGATTGTACAAACCTCAGACTGAGGTCTGCCAATACTATACTGTAGTCTGTACAAACCTCAGACTGAGGTCTGCCTATACTATACTGTAGCCTGTAAAAAACCTCAGACACGGGTCTGTCAATACTATACTGTAGTCTGTACAAACCTCAGACTGAGGTCTGCCAATACTATTCTGTAGTCTGTACAAACCTCAGACTGAGGTCTGCCAATACTATACTGTAGTCTGTACAAACCTCAGACTGAGGTCTGCCAACACTATACCGTAGTCTGTACAAACCTCAGACTGAGGTCTGTCAATACTATACTGTAGTCTGTACAAACCTCAGTCTGAGGTCTGCCAATACTATACTGTAGTCTGTACAAACCTCAGACTGAGGTCTGCCTATACTATACTGTAGATTGTACAAACCTCAGACTGAGGTCTGCCAATAATATACTGTAGTCTGTACAAACCTCAGACTGAGGTCTGCCTATATTATACTGTAGCCTGTACCAACCGCAGACTGAGGTCTGCCAATACTATACTGTAGTCTGTACATACCTGAGACGGAGGTGAGTTATACAACACAACGTTTTCCCATGTGGCAACCAGAACAACGATTGGTACGAAGCTTGTGACGTCGGCAGATGAGTTTGTAACATATTCGTTGAATGTGCTTAAGACATCTGCTGGGATTGTAGCAACGAGAGCGTCGTAAAGAGTATAGACAATGCGCCCGCTGCCTAGTCCTAGGTCAATGTCGTCGAAGTAAGCGGCGAGACACGTCCACTCGCCTGGTTGGCTTGGTAGACTGACGGATCGGTACTTGCTGCCGAAGCAGATTAGTCCATTGTCGCATATCTAATGGAAACGCAATTTCAATGTTGGGTACGAAAAGAAATAAAAGCAAATAGAGGTACAGGTGAAAAGACTCAAAGAATATAATAATGTCATTCATTTTAAAACGAAAACTAACATTTAGGAAAACATATTATTGCTCTAGTATTTAAGTCTGAATATTCGTACTTAAGTTCATTATAATTTAAAGTTAATTTCTGACACCCTATGAATCTTGAGGCGTTTTTACGGTTAAATTGTGTTACCATATGATTGTACAAGTTTTCCTCTTATCTAACATATGCGTATTTTCTTTGCGTGTGTAATCCTTAATTAGTTACATAATGCTAATTCTTACATGCTAAACTTCATTTGTTTGACAGCCCAACCCTCAACCATTGTTTCTTATATCTCCCTTGGATCTAAACATTTTAAAACTTTCCTCCTGGACACGGGAACATAAAAAATAAATTGATTATTTGAATTTTTAAACATTTTAAAATTACCGCCCGAGTTTTGTTAAGGAAACTTAATTGATAAAATGTTTATATTTCTAGGGTACAGGATTTTTACCGGGACAAGAGACTGGTAACTTTTTAAAATGTCATAGGTCTTTTCTACACTAACACCGGATTACCGCTTTGCCAAAACACGACAAAAGCCTCCCTTTTGCTAACTCTTTTTTAAAAAATGTTCGCAATGTGAAAATATCCTGCTGAAGGTAAAGTGTAATAGAAAATATACAAAATTTGAACTACCACCACTGACGTGTTGTATGCTTCAATGTAGGCGTGTATGCCAAATGTAATTAAAATTCTCCATATAGTTTTGAATTTATCGGTATTTTTGTACTAAAATTGGTATATAATATGCCTCCGTTTTTATTTTACAAAATAAAAAACTCCAAATATTATTTTATATCCACTGTAGGAGAAGTGTTTTGCTATCAATTTTCAAATAAGATAAAGCAACAAAACATGGTACGTGATATGTTTGACTCAAACTATCCCAAATACGTAATTTATTGTTTGCAAACTCAACAAGATTATGACTATTTTTTCAAATTTTTCTTGTTAATGTGCTTTATTTAAAATCATTGTGCTTTTTGTTGGATAGCCACACGATTTATTTCAGAATTGGCTAAAATGGTCTTTAAAGAATTTTGTTGCTGCAAATAAAAATAATTTCACCTCATATTTTTTTTATTTCTGTAGACTTTGAATATACCGGGTAACGAATATGTAATCAAACTCAGCACAAACCATATAATTTCAAATTCTGCTTCAAAATAAAATACACGTATTTCCTAATTAATATGGTTGAGTGATGCTGAAATAATTGTCAAAGTAAAGGAATAGGAAGAAATAAGTTGACCATGTGTTCGCATACCGGGATTCGAACCCTCAACTCCCAGTTTTGAAGCATTTTAATACTTATTTTGATTCTCTTCAATTGGAGGCGCAACATAACATTTGCTCTACCTTAAAGTTGGGCTCCCTTGAAATCGTTACACAGATGAACCCAACCCATAATACACTTACGTAAATCGATGAGTATGTGGCGTCTCCCATACGGACTGCTGTTGTAAGCTGAACTTCTTCGCAGTCGTCGTCGATATCATCAATGACTGTGATATTGGTGATGAAGTTGAATGGAAGTCCTAGAACGACGAAAATGAGAAACATTTGTGGATTTTGTGATTTACACGATTTAACGATGTCTCAGTTTTCACATTAACTTATGAAAAAAAAAGAACTTTTTTTTATCGCACTAGAGAAAAAAAGAGCATTTAATTATCAGACAGGGCGGCTTCTCATGTACTGCAGCATCTCTGTGTTTACTGCGTTGAATTTTATTAAACTCTACCTTGCACTGGCCTTTAAAATATTTCAGTTGCAATCTATTTCTTTTTCGCAACGAGCGAAAGAATGTTTGAATGTTGCTTCGTAATTCGTAATCACTAAATATTTTATAATAATGATACAAGTAGCGCAGATGAAGAAAATAATAAAAATGAGAATAATAGCAGCTTACCGCAGTTGGGTATAACAGGAGTGGTAGTTGTGGAAGTAGGAGTTGTTGTTGATACGGTAGTTGTAGGGGTGGTGGTTGATACGGTAGTTGTAGGAGTGGTGGTTGATACGGTAGTTGTAGGAGTGGTGGTTGATACGGTAGTTGTAGGAGTGGTAGTTGATACGGTAGTTGTAGGAGTTGTTGTTGATACGGTAGTTGTAGGAGTTGTTGTTGATACGGTAGTTGTAGGGGTGGTGGTTGATATGGTAGTTGTAGGAGTGGTTGTTGATACGGTAGTTGTAGGAGTGGTAGTTGATACGGTAGTTGTAGGAGTTGTTGATACGGTAGTTGTAGGAGTGGTGGTTGATACGGTAGTTGTAGGAGTTGTTGTTGATACGGTAGTTGTAGGAGTGGTGGTTGATTCGGTAGTTGTAGGAGTGGTAGTTGATACGGTAGTTGTAGGAGTTGTTGTGGATACGGTAGTTGTAGGAGTGGTAGTTGATACGGTTGTTGTAGGAGTGGTGGTTGATACAGTAGTTGTAGGAGTGGTGGTTGATAGGGTAGTTGTAGGAGTGGTTGTTGATACGGTAGTTGTAGGAGTGGTGGTTGATACGGTAGTTGTAGGAGTGGTGGTTGAAACGGTAGTTGTAGGAGTGGTGGTTGATACGGTAGTTGTAGGAGTAGTAGTTGATACGGTAGTTGTAGGAGTGGTGGTTGAAACGGTAGTTGTAGGAGTGGTGGTTGATACGGTAGTTGTGCTTGAAGGAGTTGTGGTAGAAACTGTAGTTGTGCTTGTAGGAGTAGTGGTGGGTGTTGAAGTTGTGCTTGTAGGAGTGGTGGTGGATAGTGTAGTTGTGCTTGTAGGAGTGGTGGGGGATCCAGTAGTGGTACTACTAGCAGTGGTGGTAGTTGCTGAAGTTGACACGGTAGTTGTACTAGCAGGCGTGGTGGTTGACACGGTAGTTGTACTAGCAGGCGTGGTGGTGGATCCGGTAGTTGTACTAGCAGTTGTTGTGGTGGATCCGGTAGTTGTACTAGCAGGCGTTGTGGTGGATCCGGTAGTTGTACTAGCAGGCGTTGTGGTGGATCCGGTAGTTGTACTACCAGGTGTTGTGGATCCGGTAGTTGTACTAGTTGGAGTTGTGGTAGGCGTTGTGGTTGTGCCAGTTGTTGTACTCGTTGCAGTTGTGGCAGGAGTTGGGGTTGTGCCAGTAGTTGTACTAGTAGCAGTTGTGGTAGGAGTTGTGGTTGTGCCAGTAGTTGTACTAGTAGCAGTTGTGGTAAGAGTTGTGGTTGTGCCAGTAGTTGTACTAGTAGCAGTTGTGGTAGGAGTTGTGGTTGTGCCAGTTGTTGTACTAGTAGCAGTTGTGGTAGGAGTTGTGGTTGTGCCAGTAGTTGTACTAGTAGGAGTTGAGGTAGGAGTTGTGGTTGTGCCAGTTGTTGTACTCGTAGCAGTTGTGGTAGGTGTTGTTGTTGTGCCAGTAGTTGTACTAGTAGCAGTTGTGATAGGAGCTGTGGTTGTTACAGTAGTTGTACTAGTAGCAGTTGTGGTAGGCGTTGTGGTTGTGCCAGTAGTTGTACTAGTAGCAGTTGTGGTAGGAGTTGTGGTTGTGCCAGTAGTTGTACTTGTAGCAGTTGTGGTAGGAGTTGTGGTTGTGCCAGTAGTTGTACTAGTAGGCGTTGTGGTAGGTGTTGTGGATGTGCCAGTAGTTGTACTAGTAACAGTTGTGGTAGGAGTTGTGGTTGTGCCAGTAGTTGTACTAGAAGCAGTTGTGGTAGGAGTTGTGGTTGTGCCAGTTGTTGTACTAGTAGCAGTTGTGGTAGGAGTTGTGGTTGTGCCAGTAGTTGTACTAGTAGCAGTTGTGGTAGGAGTTGTGGTTGTTCCAGTAGTTGTACTAGTAGCAGTTGTGGTAGGAGTTGTGGTTGTGCCAGTAGTTGTACTAGTAGGAGTTGTGGTAGGAGTTGTGGTTGTGCCAGTAGTTGTACTAGTAGGAGTTGTGGTAGGAGTTGTGGTTGTGCCAGTAGTTGTACTAGTAGGAGTTGTGGTAGGAGTTGTGGTTGTGCCAGTTGTTGTACTCGTAGGAGTTGTGGTAGGAGTTGTGGTTGTGCCAGTTGTTGTACTCGTAGCAGTTGTGGTAGGAGTTGTGGTTGTGCCAGTAGTTGTACTAGTAGCAGTTGTGGTAGGTGTTGTGGTTGTGCCAGTAGTTGTACTAGTAGCAGTTGTGGTAGGAGTTGTGGTTGTGCCAGTAGTTGTACTAGTAGCAGTTGTGGTAGGAGTTGTGGTTGTTCCAGTTGTTGTACTAGTAGCAGTTGTGGTAGGAGTGGTGGTTGTGCCAGTAGTTGTACTAGTAGGAGTTGTGGTAGGAGTTGTGGTTGTGCCAGTAGTTGTACTAGTAGGAGTTGTGGTAGGAGTTGTGGTTGTGCCAGTAGTTGTACTAGTAGGAGTTGTGGTAGGAGTTGTGGTTGTGCCAGTTGTTGTACTCGTAGCAGTTGTGGTAGGAGTTGTGGTTGTGCCAGTAGTTGTACTAGTAGCAGTTGTGGTAGGTGTTGTGCTTGTGCCAGTAGTTGTACTAGTAGCAGTTGTGGTAGGAGTTGTGGTTGTGCCAGTAGTTGTACTAGTAGCAGTTGTGGTAGGAGTTGTGGTTGTGCCAGTAGTTGTACTAGTAGGAGTTGTGGTAGGAGTTGTGGTTGTGCCAGTAGTTGTACTAGTGGCAGTTGTGGTAGGAGTTGTGGTTGTGCCAGTTGTTGTACTCGTAGGAGTTGTGGTAGGAGTTGTGGTTGTGCCAGTTGTTGTACTCGTAGCAGTTGTGGTAGGAGTTGTGGTTGTTCCAGTTGTTGTACTAGTAGCAGTTGTGGTAGGAGTTGTGGTTGTTCCAGTTGTTGTACTAGTAGGAGTTGTAGTAAGAGTTGTGGTTGTGCCAGTAGTTGTACTAGTAGGAGTTGTGGTAGGAGTTGTTGTTGTGCCAGTAGTTGTACTAGTAGGAGTTGTGGTAGGAGTTGTGGTTGTGCCAGTAGTTGTACTCGTAGCAGTTGTGGTAGGAGTTGTGGTTGTGCCAGTAGTTGTACTAGTAGCAGTTGTGGTAGGTGTTGTGGTTGTGCCAGTAGTTGTACTAGTAGGAGTTGTGGTAGGAGTTGTGGTTGTGCCAGTAGTTGTACTAGTAGGAGTTGTGGTAGGAGTTGTGGTTGTACCAGTAGTTGTACTAGTAGCAGTTGTGGTAGGAGTTGTGGTTGTGCCAGTAGTTGTACTAGTAGGAGTTGTGGTAGGAGTTGTGGTTGTGCCAGTTGTTGTACTCGTAGCAGTTGTGGTAGGAGTTGTGGTTGTGCCAGTAGTTGTACTAGTAGCAGTTGTGGTAGGTGTTGTGGTTGTGCCAGTAGTTGTACTAGTAGGAGTTGTGGTAGGAGTTGTGGTTGTGCCAGTAGTTGTACTAGTAGCAGTTGTGGTAGGAGTTGTGGTTGTGCCAGTAGTTGAACTAGTAGCAGTTGTGGTAGGAGTCGTGGTTGTGCCAGTAGTTGTACTAGTAGCAGTTGTGGTAGGAGTTGTGGTTGTGCCAGTTGTTGTACTCGTAGCAGTTGTGGTAGGAGTTGTGGTTGTGCCAGTAGTTGTACTAGTAGCAGTTGTGGTAGGTGTTGTGGTTGTGCCAGTAGTTGTACTAGTAGCAGATGTGGTAGGAGTTGTGGTAGGAGTTGTGGTTGTGCCAGTAGTTGTACTAGTAGCAGTTGTGGTAGGAGTTGCGGTTATGCCAATTGTTGTACTAGTAGGAGTTGTGGTAGGAGTTGTGCTTGTGCCAGTAGTTGTACTAGTAGGAGTTGTGGTAGGAGTTGTGGTTGTGCCAGTAGTTGTACTAGTAGCAGTTGTGGTAGGAGTTGTGGTTGTGCCAGTAGTTGTACTCGTAGCAGTTGTTGTAGGAGTTGTGGTTGTGCCAGTAGTTGTACTAGTAGGAGTTGTGGTAGGAGTTGTGGTTGTGCCAGTAGTTGTGCTAGTAGGAGTTGTGGTAGGAGTTGTGGTTGTGCCAGTTGTTGTACTCGTAGCAGTTGTGGTAGGAGTTGTGGTTGTGCCAGTAGTTGTACTAGTAGGAGTTGTGGTAGGAGTTGTGGTTGTGCCAGTAGTTGTACTTGTAGCAGTTGTGGTAGGTGTTGTGGTTGTGCCAGTTGTTGTACTCGTAGCAGTTGTGGTAGGAGTTGTGGTTGTGCCAGTAGTTGTACTAGTAGGAGTTGTGGTAGGAGTTGTGGTTGTGCCAGTAGTTGTACTAGTAGCAGTTGTGGTAGGTGTTGTGGTTGTGTCAGTTGTTGTACTCGTAGCAGTTGTGGTAGGAGTTGTGGTTGTGCCAGTAGTTGTACTAGTAGGAGTTGTGGTAGGAGTTGTGGTTGTGCCAGTTGTTGTACTCGTAGCAGTTGTGGTAGGAGTTGTGGTTGTGCCAGTAGTTGTACTAGTAGGAGTTGTGGTAGGAGTTGTGGTTGTGCCAGTAGTTGTACTAGTATCAGTTGTGGTAGGAGTTGTGGTTGTGCCAGTAGTTGTACTAGTAGGAGTTGTGGTAGGAGTTGTGGTTGTGCCAGTAGTTGTACTAGTAGCAGTTGTGGTAGGAATTGTGGTTGTGCCAGTAGTTGTACTAGTAGCAGTTGTGGTAGGAGTTGTGGTTGTTCCAGTTGTTGTACTAGTAGCTGTTGTGGTAGGAGTTGTGGTTGTGCCAGTAGTTGTACTAGTAGCAGTTGTGGTAGGAGTTGTGGTTGTGCCAGTAGTTGTACTAGTAGGAGTTGTGGTAGGAGTTGTGGTTGTGCCAGTAGTTGTACTAGTAGGAGTTGTGGTAGGAGTTGTGGTTGTGCCAGTAGTTGTACTAGTAGGAGTTGTGGTAGGAGTTGTGGTTGTGCCAGTAGTTGTACTAGTAGGAGTTGTGGTAGGAGTTGTGGTTGTGCCAGTAGTTGTACTAGTAGGAGTTGTGGTAGGAGTTGTGGTTGTGCCAGTTGTTGTACTCGTAGCAGTTGTGGTAGGAGTTGCGGTTGTGCCAGTAGTTGTACTAGTAGCAGTTGTGGTAGGAGTTGTGGTTGTGCCAGTAGTTGTACTAGTAGCAGTTGTGGTAGGAGTTGTGGTTGTGCCAGTAGTTGTACTAGTAGCAGTTGTGGTAGGAGTTGTGGTTGTTCCAGTTGTTGTACTCGTAGGCGTTGTGGTTGTTCCAGTAGTTGTACTAGTAGGAGTTGTGGTGGATACGGTAGTTGTACTAGCAGGTGTTGTGGTGGTTCCAGTAGTTGTACTAGTAGGAGTTGTGGTAGGAGTTGTTGTGGTTCCAGTAGTTGTACTAGTAGGGGTTGTGGTAGGAGTTGTTGTGGATACGGTAGTTGTACTAGTAGCAGTGGTGGCTGTTCCAGTAGTTGTACTAGGAGCAGTTGTGGTTGGTCCAGTAGTTGTACTAGGAGCAGTTGTGGTTGGTCCAGTAGTTGTACTAGTAGGAGTTGTGGTAGGAGTTGTGGTGGATACGGTAGTTGTACTAGCAGGTGTTGTGGTGGTTCCAGTAGTTGTACTAGTAGGAGTTGTGGTAGGAGTTGTGGTGGTTCCAGTAGTTGTACTAGTAGGGGTTGTGGTAGGAGTTGTGGTGGATACGGTAGTTGTACTAGCAGGTGTTGTGGTGGTTCCAGTAGTTGTACTAGTAGGAGTTGTGGTAGGAGTTGTGGTGGTTCCAGTAGTTGTACTAGTAGGGGTTGTGGTAGGAGTTGTTGTGGATACGGTAGTTGTACTAGTAGCAGTGGTGGCTGTTCCAGTAGTTGTACTAGGAGCAGTTGTGGTTGGTCCAGTAGTTGTACTAGGAGCAGTTGTGGTTGGTCCAGTAGTTGTACTAGTAGGAGTTGTGGTAGGAGTTGTTGTGGATACGGTAGTTGTACTAGTAGCAGTGGTGGCTGTTCCAGTTGTTGTACTAGGAGCAGTTGTGGTTGGTCCAGTAGTTGTACTAGGAGCAGTTGTGGTTGGTCCAGTAGTTGTACTAGTAGCAGTTGTGGTAGGAGTTGTTGTGGATACGGTAGTTGTACTAGTAGCAGTGGTGGCTGTTCCAGTAGTTGTACTAGCAGCAGTGGTGGCTGTTCCAGTAGTTGCACTAGCAGCAGTTGTGGTTGGTCCAGTAGTTGTACTAGGAGCAGTTGTGGCTGGTCCAGTAGTTGTAGTAGTAGCAGTTGTGGTTGGTCCAGCAGTTGTACTGGCTTGTACCGCCATCTTTGAGAGTGCTGAGGTGGCCAATATAATGGCAAATATTTTTGCAATGCTTCTGTAATCCATTCCTGATCCTGTAATGAGAATAAAGTAAGAAATAAGCAAAACGATAGGATTCAATTCTGGCATGTGACAGGTTTATAAAATCTGGTTTATAATTTGCATCACCATATACATTAACAGTGCATGTTTTGTACCATTCAATCATACTTAATTTCGCTACATTTGTTACAATGTTACTTTGACGACGAATTCTCTGGTTCCAGAAGCATTATTTAAAGAAAAGGAGAACGTCAGATGCCAAGAGATAACCACTTTTAACTTATTGTATAATATTGTAACGGTGGCTGTAATTTTTATCAATGCAACCATATAATTAGGCAATGTGTATGCGGCAATTCGAATGGAACCTTTCAATATGACACTGGTCAGACATGTGTAACACACGAAAGAAAATACGCCTAAGTTGAAAAAAATCCTTCTAGCCTAAATTACCATATTGTTTGATTGCAAAAACCCTTAAATAAGAATATATGACAAAGTCCTATAAGCATTGCAAAATATACCAAATACATGCAAGCCATATATAAAAGAAACAACAAATTTGTGGTGAGCCATTCAGAAAAAAGAGCAAACCCGACAGTTACCGCCTTGGAACGGTCAGTCGGCAATATGTACCAACTGGGGTGCTTAAACCGGTTTTACAGAGCTTTGACCAAGTACTTTCTGATGGGGTTTTCAAATTCAAGCAATGAAAAGAAAATCGATTTGAATAATAATAATAATAATAAAATGTCCAAGCGCTGACGTTTTCTTTAATAAGTTATGACGAAAGAAGTGACGTCATTGAAAAATAATGTTCATAAAAAACAGCGGTATTATTTTGATTGGAAGAATTACACAAATATTGTTGATTATAATTAAAAATAACTTTTTGAATCAAGAAGAAATGACCAGAGAAGAGTAAATGGTTGTATCATCCTGTTTTCATGTGAAGATGGAATTGAGGAACCAGTAATCCTTATGTGATGAATTAAATGACAACATAAAGTATGCCGGCCTCTGGTATAACGGAGATATCCCGCAGAATTAACATTTTTAAACAAAAACAACAACATATATCCCACTAGAATAATTAGAAGGTTTTTCTGAATGGTACATCTTAACAACTGAGCTGTATATACAGGGCTACGTCAAGGGCGGATCCAGAAAATGTTGATAGGGTGGTATGAATCCAGATCCAGATCCATAAACTTTCGCAGTAAATACTATATATATATATATATACACACACACAGTAAGGGACCCTAACGTCGACCTAAGTAATCAACAGACAAAATTTACTTTAAAAGCTTAGCATTCTTTAATTTTACATGTATGTGTTTTCACACCTCTTCTCTTTTACGTTGTTCTTTGGGGGGGGGGGGGGGCGGTGCATCCCCATCCCCCACCCTCCCCAGTGGATCCATCCCCCGGGTGACGTACATACGCTCAGGTTATATTATTACCTTGATCTAAAAATTTAACTGAGGAGAAACGCCGATTACAAAACCTTTCCTTTCACTTTGTAAAGCTTTCATTGTTCGGGTACATACAACAATATAAAAAGTATGTTTTCGACATTCAACTGTTGCAAAGGGAAAAAAATATGAAGTCAGTCCGGGACTCAAACCCGGGACCCTTCGAACTGGCCGAATGCTCTACCGACTGAGCTAACCGGACTTATATATTCTCTCACTATCACCCGTCTACATACACCCCGGGCAACTTGAAATTCGTCCTCGAGAAATTCGTCCTCGAATTTTCACAGACTATGTGCTCTACATGCAACTCACAAGCACTTCTCAAGTGCTTGTACCGTAACGTAACGGGCCATTGTAACATAGGGAGAAAAATAAGCAGCCAGTCCGGGATCCGAACCCGGGACCCTTCCAACAGGGCGAATTTTTTGCTGAATATCTCCCCAGATCGCGTCCTCTGGACACCAACCCGTGACGGATCGGGTTGTCTGGGGAGATTGCGGTTTGCGCATGGACGATGCTAGATTCCAGACTTTAGCCGAGTAATATAGCACAGACACAAAAAGGTGACGGCTAGCTTGGAGTTGTTGCTAAATACATTGATACTCTTCAGCTTTGAAACTATGTTTCAGCCAGAGCATGTGGTATTAACGCAAGCATCTGGGATCTATTTCACCTAAAAGGTAATATCTGGAGTACATGACAAAGGGCAAAAGTCTGTAAGCAAAGCTATCCGGCAATTATTATTCGGTCAAGCTATGAAATGCACGATATCATTATTATTATTTCATATGTTTAAGTAACATTATTCGTTTTAAATATTCGGATACACTTAAACGTGTTCTATATTTATCACATTTACCCTAAATTGATCCGTAAACATGACAGCATCTGTGATCCAGGCGCGTGTCTGGGCCGTTTTTGAAGTTACGCACAATTACAAGGGGAATAACTTTTGTAGTAATGCTTTTGAATATATTCGGTTCTTTTTTTAATGAATAACAGGTAAAATGCGGACACGCGAGGAACTTAAAGCAAAATATGAACGACTAAAATTTGACTTGTATAGCTTTAATCATTTTAAACCTTTTCAACGTGATTGGTCTGGTAATAAGATTTTATAACATAGAAACTATAAAAAATATAGCATTTCAACCCGGGTTAGGCATCGACTTTCGTAGTGCTTTTGGTACTTTTAGATTTTAGATTTTTCGAACGGAGGTTACGCACGTGCGTAAAGTGCGTAATGGCAGAAACGCGCCTGCTGTGATTTGTTTCACCTGAAACAAATTGTCTGGAGTACCTGACATAGGGCAACTGTCTGGATAATAGTGTTAACCTTTTTGCAATGTTCACAACGTACTCAGTGTTTTTTTTTTATATATTTATATAGTCTTGATTGTTATTTTATTTATTTATTTATTTTGGTTTTACGGCACACCGACACGTAACAGGTCATACGGCGCCGAATACAAAGTTTAATGTGAATATAGCATAATCAGGTAAAAACCAAACTACGCAAGTAAAATATAGAAAAGTATAAAAACTATCAGGTTAAGGACATAAACAGGACAAGATAATCCTTATTGAAAGGGATGTCAGAAAATGCAATTGTATTTTAATATCATATACAATAAAGCTTCTTACTACATTGATGTCGTAATTAAAATATAGTTAACTATGTGAAAACATTGGTACTGGCTTGCGGATCGGGAGGTCGAGAGTTTAAATCCCGGCCGGGTCAAACCAAAGACTTTTAAGTTGGTAGTAGTGGCTTTCCTCCTAACGCTCGGGGCTAAGGGGGCAGCATTACGCCTGACTCGTCGGTGTCAGTATAGTGGACCAGCAGGATTCAGTCCCTGGGCACCTCATACGTGCCCCTGTGCTATAATATTAGAAATGTCGCTGCACAATATCGGCAAAATATCCGGCAAATCCCTATTTTTGATTGTAATCAATGAAAAGAAATAAATTTCTCATTATCCAAACGCGCATGAAGATCAATTGTTATAGAGACTTATATTCCATTTAAACTAAAGTTGAATTGAGGATTAGATTTAAAGTTTTAATTCTAACCTTATATAATAGTGTTGTATATTGACAGCTTATATAAGTTCATAAATATTGTCGATCGTATGCTTTGATATTTTGTCGAATGCGTTCAGTTGATTAATTCAACAAACATAAGCACCGAAATGTTTTAATCGTACCTATTTATGTATCTTAAATATATATATTCTTTTTTATCTGCTCGCTATTTCAACAACTTTTTTATAACAAACAGTGCAATAATCATCTCATGACTGGACTAAGCTTAAGCTGTAAGCCAAGGTAGATTAACGGATTAACAACCCACACATCACCACCACTACTATCCCCGTTACACTCATTACAGCAACTGTACCATGGGAAGTAACTCTTAGGACACAGAGGGTTAATTTAACATAGAGTTAAAGTTCTTGTATAAATGACATTTTTAATGTCATCATCAAATTACTATATATACTGCGGCAAGCATTTTGAATTAGAAACTCATGGCAATATATATAAATTCAACATTTTATAATATATGCCTATATCGGAGTTTAAAAAATCGTCCATTCTTGCAAATTTATGGAACCATTTACACAGTTTCCAACTATTGTAACAAAATGTTAGCCATGCTATTGAATCAACTGTAGCACTGTTTAGGTTTTTAGTATTTGTTTGCTTCAATGTAACAACGACACACGTAAATTTATTTTCCTATACATATTATAATTATTATTACACTTGTGGATGTATATTATTAAAGAATTTACACTTAGCCATACAGCAGCCTTTTTCTTACTTGGAAAAATACTAAATCCATTTTTATTGATTTATCAAATAAAGTCCTTATATGCATAATATATATCATGTATGCCATTGTCTGAGAACCAAGACTTTTAATTGATTAAAAGACGCAGAATTTATTTTAGTTTATATGTTGTTGTTTCTCTTGAGTTTATAATTGGTAATATAATTTGTGAGCGCATTTTTAGGATAAAATGAATATAAGTGAGTACTTTAAAAACGTCGTTTTCCACATGTGAATGCTTCCGTGTTTATACCTAGTACCTCTATAGCTAGGCGCAGCGGGCACTGTCCCGTTGTGTTATGTGTACTTGCAATGGTTGCTTGAAAAGACACACACGCACACACACGCGCGCGCGCGTGCTTGCGTGCCAAGCGCACATATTAACGAAGAATGGGATAAAACTTAATAGAACCCGTCAAAGATGGAGTTATTTTATTTGTGTCTGGATCCAGTGCATAGATAATTATTTAACTTGGAGGGAAAATGATTTTCTGACATATATTTTCCTACAAAGTATACTTTATTGTACCCTAGGTCAGAGTACACATATATTTAACCTTTAAATTCCAATCATGATACAATGATAACTCATTATAACCAAACACCAGATCAACGGGAGGTCGCGGGTTCAAACCCCGGCCGGGTCAAACCAAAGTCTTTGAAGTTGGTACTATTGGCTTCCCTCCTAACGCTCGGGGCTAAGGGTACAGCATTACGCCTGACTCGTCGGTGTCAGTATAATGGACCGGCCGGGTTCAGTCCCTGGGCACCTCATAAGTACCACTGTGCTATAATGATAGAAATATCTCTGCACAGTAACGACAAAAATGCCGGCAAATCCCATCCCATCCCAGATCAACGGTTTAAAAGTGTGAGCCTTTTTTTATCTCACGCATACATGTTTGGTCAAGTTTTGTTTCTATTTTATTGACTTTTTATATTCCGGTCTTGATCCATAAGAGAAAGTCAGTTCACACGTCCTCTACTATATGAGGCGGAATCTCAAAGGCGTCAGGTATCCATTGATCAATTGGTTGAATTCCTTCACCAAATCCCTATTCAAACCACGTTATTGTCTTTTTAAGTACACATTAAATTTTCCGTGAGTACAATTGACGTTGACATATTTGTGTAAACTTGTGTTTGCATTTACCGACTGCTACACAAATGTTTGGATGATTGTATTTGTCTTTGCAATGAAAGCAATCAATATAAATTTTAAATTAAAAAAAAACTATTTATAGTGTATGTATTATTCATTTCGGTATGCCGGCATTCGTTGCGCGGTATAGTAAAGGCAATGGCCCTCGTATTACATGTTACAGGTTTAAGTCTTGCCAAAGACATACTCCAGTCTTGTGCAATGAAACTTGCATCTCGTTATTGCTCAGCATTATAAAGTTTCGAGGCTTATTGTCACGAAATGTGACTGAATTAATTATCATGTAAGATATTCACGACATACCAGCACAAGCGATACTCTTATTTATGTTTTATTGGAACAATATCTAAGACGACCGACAATAATTGACTGTCCTTGACATTGTCGTTATAAGGTTATTGCTGCAGATCATTACAAGCAAAAAATGTGTAATTTGTGTTTTGTGGTAATTTCGATTATTGTAAATTGTGTTGTTGTTTGTAAGTGTTTTTCAATCTAATAAATAAAAAAGACCAACTCCATTTCAAATGTATAAAAGTAGTAAAAAGAAGTAAAAAGAAATTGTATTGTATTTTTTAAAGATACATCTTCCTATAGAATCAAATACTTTACCATACCCCATCGAAATGCCCGCCTTAAGTAATTCGTGATGACAAGTGGCATATGTCCATTATAAAATGGACGTTTTAGTCGCATTTAGTCTACTACAACGTCAGTAATGTTGATTATATATGTTTAAAATTGATATATTTTCAATAATTAGCTGCATTTTTTTACTAAATAAACTGACTTCAATAAAATTTTCACGCATTCAGAAAGAAGATGAATTAACGAGAAAATGTTTGTCTTTTTTGCTTTGTTGTTGTTGTTGTTGTTTTTTTTACATAGTCTTCCGGGTTTAAATAACAATTCTCAGTACTAATATATGTTGTGTTTTTGTGTGTGTTTTAATACAATTTCGGGGAGGGGCAAGGGAGGACAGCAAGTACGATTATTTACCCGTACATATCCAACAATTATCCAGAAAGATGTATTCATGTTTATTTTTGTTTTCTTTAATTTTCCCATAAGCAAACAAAAAATTGAAATGCGTACCTTCAATAGATCTTATATATAAAGTGATAAAGGTTGATGGGCTGCAATGGCAAAACAAGCCCGTTTCATATAGCGTAGTCCGCCTTCTGAAGAAATCTGAATTTTAATTATGCTGTACTTGCACTTTATTTAATTGACGGCTCTTAATATGCGAACGAAAGTTAACCTCGGCGATTTATTGAAACAGAATGATTATGTAACCGTTTGTTTCTTAAGATGCTGACTAGGAAAAAAAATCTAATTCAAGTTCTTTTTTTTTCTTAATTTAAAATTTAATTCAGTGAACAAAATGTATATTTCACCAAATCTTACCTTAATATATCCAAAATATGAGATAATATCACAGATCTATGTCACATATGGTGTCGTTTATATCCACATGTCTCAAGTCGGTCCGCTGTCCTGAGCGCACTAAGTAAGCTTTTTCCTTACCGGGCTGTAAGAGAAAAATGCTCCCTGTTTTCTTGTCAATGAAGAAATTACACAGAAAAAAATAAATAGACCTTTTTTCTGTTAAAATCCACGAATTTTATCACAAAACGAAACAATGTCCCCAGTTAATCATGCAAGGTACTGAAAAGTTATTTCCATAAACGAATGACAATTCTACAGGTGAGCGGCATGCATATATCGACTGGCAACTTTACCCGTATACTCTTAAGCGACCCTGTCATCGAATAGTATCCGTAGGTAGGGGTAGACCACTCTCCGAGTCAGTCAAACGTAACGGACACACCCAAAGTCTCAAAATTCGTTGGGAGCGGGGAATTAGAAAGAATAACGACAGGTTTTAATACAATATGACCACTGGACCAGTGCGACACAAAAGCGCCCCCACCCCACTCGCCTACCCCAACCCTTACCCGTAAAACTGAATGGGGACATGAATGGCCGGCTAAGAGTGTGTGTATTGAGGAATTGAGGTTTTGGGGTCAATGGATTTTGCTGCCAGTACATGTATTGTTAAACAGTTCTAAAACTATTTATGAATAGAAAGTGACAATTATGTGTGAGTCTGTAAATATGAATGTATAATGAATATATGTTGTCAGAGTCCCAGTAGGTTTGATGGAATAAATAGTCATTTCTTATGAAAAAGTTGCACGGGTGCTTGATTTGTTTTTGTTATTATTACATAATTCATAAAAAATATTATGTATTTTTATATATATTTGGACACAAGGCTATATCAATTTAAAAAGGGGGCACCCGTGGCGTAGTGGTAGAGTAGCCGATTCGTAACTCCTCTGACTGCTTAGCCTCTTATCGCGTGGGTTCGAGTCCCGTTCCCAGCGAAGGACTTAACGTGGGAAGGTCCTCCAGCTGACCTGCGGTGCGCCGGTTGTTCTACTCAGACATTTGTCTGGGGTCTTTCTCCAGCAAAAAGCTGGACGTTGCTGTAATGATCATAAATGGTCGCTGCGATCTATCTCAGAAACAGAAACGAATAATTTGTTTAAAGTAATTACGTCAGTAACGCCATTGTCATTGATGTGCACTCTTTTGAGTCATCCAGAATTCTTGGTTCGGTGGTCATCGTCCCCGTCCCCTCCCACCAGCTCCTAGGATCTTTCTTTTGCGAAAAACAATCTGTACAATAATTTATAGCGTTATATTTTGTCTGCGGTGTCTTGTTAATGTTATCTTTACAAATGCATAAAAAGAAAAGTTTAGCCAGTGCAGATATATAACTTTAAACTTCGGACAAAGCATCACGGCCGGAGGCAATTGTTTACACTTCGAGCAATTGCCCTCTTATAAAATCAATACTCATGTTCGTATCTTGTATCACATAATAGCTGACATAATAAATGGTTCGGTGACGAACGTCCGGTAAAGGTAGTACGATATATGGGGATGGTAAAAAGAAGGATTAATGGATGACATTCGTGATTGTCCCAACTTCGAATTAAGATGAAAATGCTAGCTTTTAATCGTTAAATCAACGGCAATCCTTATTAATCAGAAACATAACTATCCCATCTACAAAAACTACACAAAAAACACAAACCATCTACAAAAACTAAACAAAAGACACAAACCATCTACAAAAACTACACAAAAGACACAAATACAAAAACACAGTGAACCTTAAACAGCGATTAAAAAACTCTACACAACAAATACAAGAAAACATTGTTTTAATATAACATAAGGTAAAAAAATTTTTTACTTCGCTACTGAAGAAATAATTGAGTTTTTAACCCTGATCTGTAATATATGACAACCTTACTTAGACTAGTCTTCGAGGACAAGATTAAAAGTAGTAATAGTAGATATAGTAATAGTAAAACTTTTGCTACATGTTTATCATGAAGTACATGTCTGAACAATCATAATTGTTCAAATAAAAGTGTTGTGTTCACTTTCAGTTAAGGCTATATTTTGTCAGTTTAGTTTAAAAATATTTTTATTCATTGTTAGAACATGTTGCCCAACCCTGTTCGTGTTCATCCTTAAATGACTTCCATAAAAAGTTTGGTTACATTCATAAATAAAACGTTTAAAACATTCTGAAAGTATGCAATACAAATAGTGCAGCATATGTCATGTACATGTGAAGACGAGTTGTTTGAAAATAAGTTCAGCTCACTTTAAATTAAATTTCACATCGTTGATAACGCATTGTATTGTTAAAAACAAAAAACTCTTTGATGCTTTGCTCTTAAGCCTTGTTCAATCTTTCTTTAAAATGTCGCCTTTAAATGATTCTGTTCTGATTAAGGAGTATTAGATCTTCTAGTATTTTGTTCCTTTTGATTACCTTGGTAATATATATGTTAAGATGTCACAGATCATGACGGCCACCACGACCATTTTCCAAACGACCACCCCTCTACAAACATCTTCTTAATGACCCACAATACCATACGGTGCCCTACAAAACCATACAACCACACTGCCTATAGATAGATGAGTACTGCGTGACAGGGTTATTGTTATTTTACCATAAGATGGTCGGTTAGGTAAACCCACTAACAATACTAAAACGGGTGGAAACACGCCCAGACTGGGCGTTTTCTGTGAAAGTATCTTATTTCAACAGATCACTGTCTGAGAGAGACGGATGCAGTCATTGTTGCTTTTTCTTAGGGTCTTTTTCCATGGCAACGCCCATAACGACTTATTTCAAGTGACTTTGGGTGCGTATTAGTATTATTGTCGTATTTTCAACTTCATTAAAAATGATAAAACTTTATATATGGCCATAATTGCAACGGTTAAAATCCAACAGATCATGGGTTGCTTCACCACACGATAAACAACAAAATTGGTTTAATAATGTCCTTTAACCCAAAGCTGGCCTGCTGGATGATATGTCTGTTTTCAATGTGTGTTTTTTTTTCTAACCTTGACTTTTATTTGAAAAAGGGGTATGACGTTCTCAATTTGGCCGAAGATGATGTCGTTGCGTATCTACTCTTTCTTATTTTACTCTGGTCACGAAGTGCTATACACAGTTAATTTCATGATTTGGTTGGTTTGTCTAATGCTATAATTTGCTTCCAAACGATGCTCAACGGCAAACCACTTCTCCCCACGAGAAAAGGCGCCTTAAATATCAATGTTAGAAGATAAAATATCAATAAATTCAAATTTGGTTGAAGAACTTTCTTTAAATTTGGCATACACGTCTATATTAAAGTATACAAAATATAAGTTGTGTTTATTTTTAAATTCTTTATATTTTTATTAAACCTTGTTCACCTTAAACAACGGCCGTTATCAAAACTGTTGATCTTTCATTTACGCATTCATGCATAAAAGTCAACATATTTGGTGCGTTCTTCTACTACGATTTAAGTCAAAATATCGATTTCACCCTTGAAACCACTGAAAAGTTCAGAAACAATTTCGGCCAACTAAACAACTGGGAACAAAGCGGGAACAAAATGGACACATTTGTCCACTGAAGACAGTAATGGTCCCCGATAGTCATCAAATATGTGCAATTTCTACCCGGAACAATTGGGCGTTTTTCTTTTCCTGGTCATGCGATGCTCTATGTCTATTTTTATATGTCGTGTAGGTTAAAGTCGTGACGGTTTGGAATAAAAGTGGACGGATTAAAAAAAATGATGTATATCCTCTTATTTGACGCAAAGCACTAATATGGATGTATAATATATGTTACGGGCCGGAAAGAAAGCGACACACAATATCGGCAGGGAAGTTACCAGCGTAGGCATAATGGCAAAAGGTCATTGAATGTGGCTGAAGGTGTCAGTAAATGGTCAATGATTACTTACAAATTGCGATGGTCACCTTAGATAGGCGCGAGCAGATTGTTTACGAATGACTCGGTTGACCCCTGAATAAATGCCGACTTATTTTCTTATTTCTCGCCTGCCCACGTTTCTGATGTTTGATGGCTGTCTGAAAATATGGTGAGATTGTACTTGGGGTACATGTATATAGTGTCCGGCTAGACCTATTGGCTGGAGAAGATAAAAGTTTAAGATGTTTCGTTGGTTGATTCGTTGTTTGGCTTTTTTCGCTGGTTTGGTTGTTGGCTGTTTGGTTGTTTGGTTGGTTGGTTGGTTTGTTTGTTGGTTTGTTTGTTGGTTGGTTGGTTGGTTGGTTGGTTGGTTAGTTAGTTGGTTGGTTTATTGATTGGTTGGCTTTATTTTGTTATTCCTACACATTATTTAAATTTAAGTAACATGAGGATTAAACCACTGTCAACATATACTTTTATATTTAAGTTGCAATGTCATTTAGGTCCTTTTGCATAAATTTGAACAATATCACTTCTCTATTTATTTATACATTTTAAGTAGGAGGTGGATTATTTCAATTTCAGTCCTGAATGCATAATCATGAACATTGTTTCAGGACTAAAGAAACTTAAAAAAATAATATCACATAAGTCGGTTGCAAATCTCCGCAAAAAAATAAATTTGGTCTATGTTCCAAATGGTTGATGGTGTTTTAGGTATCAGAAACGCCATTATTTATTTATAAATGAAATTCGCTGAATAATATACTCTTGGCAAACTATAAGGTTACTATAGAAATCTGACACCAACAATTTAAAGCAAAGTCGGGCAGTAGCTTTAGAAACTGTGTCACTTACACGGGTACTTGTCAAGAGCCTATTATACCTGTTAGACAAATGCATATACGATGTGCCTAAGTCACAACCGGAATGGGTGTGATCTTTTAGTCTGACATGCGCCGTGTTGTTTTTTATCCTCGTGTGGTCATGAATCAAGCGGATGTTGGGCGGTTATTGCTGACTGACATAGGAAACAAGAAGTTTAGGTACCTAATGTCACAATTGCATTAATGGTGGTAAACGACAGTTCAGATCAAAAATATTTTCATTAAACATCTTAATAAACTGTTGTTGCCTGAACAGATCTCGCAAAATACTGGTTATTAATGCCCTAAATCTCTCTGAAACGTGTACCATAACGTTACAATCGTCATTACAAACATATATTTTCTATCTGAGCCACGCTGCACAGTAAGCTATTTTTAAATTACGAAAACCACGTGACCACTTATGTTTCAGCTATTTCACGTCATCCGCTCTTACACCGGTGTCTATTTTTAGCAGAAATCCCAATCGTTCTTATGTATAGATTTGAAAAGGATTTGCATTTTAAGTGATGATTGACGAGTTTTTGGTGCCCCAAAATTGAGATACTGTTAAATATCGTTATGGCTTAGACTAAAGTATGATGTTTTTCTACAGAAAGTATGCTCAAATACCCCCAAAAGAGGTCATATATTGTTTCATATATAAGGCAAACTTTCGGATACAACCTTTAAATATCTAAACCGCACGGTAACCGCGCAAAAACCGCACGGTAACCGCGCAAAAACCGCACGCGCAAAAACCGCACGGTAACCGCGCAAAAACCGCACGGTAACCGCGCAAGAACCGCACGGTAACCGCGCAAGAAACTACATGATGGCAACGAAATTCGATTATAAGAGATTTCAAGCACATGAAACCGATTGGCTGCCACCCGAAATAACAGCTTGTAAATGCGTCGTTCAGCTGGCGTTGAAATCGGACGATTTATAAAATTATTGAAAGCAGATAAATCGTACAAACGCTGCTCTGCTGTAGTTACTTACTTTTCCTGTAGTATTTGCTATCTAAAATGGCATATTTTCCTCACCACTTAATTATCAGTTTTATTGAAAATAGTATAGGACTTTCATGTTAGTTTTCTGGTAGTTTAATGCCAAATATATCTAAAAATATTACATAATTATAAAATAAAGTATATACCACAAATCTGCAATCGTCATAGGAATGTCGCACTAAGTTGCGCAATTAGCAAAGTAAAGTAAAATAATAACATACATTCTAAAAATGATTATTCGTTTACTTTACCATACATAGGTCTTCTTGTAGTTTTAAAACCTACCGAGCTAGTGAATCTAGCCAGCGAATGTTGTTGAAAACTACCTTCTTGGACAGTTCTTCTAGCAGAAATAGTCAAAGTACTCCGATTTAGTCATGTGAACCTTACATTTGATTTTTTGACCGGCGGTACGATGGCATCTGTTTAAATTGTCTAGCTGCAACAGACACTTGTTCCCATATTCAGTAACACTACCCGCCCACCGGACCTGGTAACGCAGTCGGTAAAGCGTCGGCTCCAGGTACGGGAGGCCCCGGGTTCGATCCCGGGCTGCGACATACCAAAGTGTTAAAAATGGTAGTGGTATAGCTCCCTTGCTAACGCTCAAGCAAATATAAGGGTAGTTCCACGACTGGTTGGCCCGGTGTCAGGATAATGTGACTGGGCGTGGTATCATGCCAGGTGTTCACGGCTCACTATACACAGAGAAGGCAGCACTACACCTGCTTCAAGTGGGCACCGTCTCCAGATAACTGATATACTGTTGGTGGGACGATAAACCCAATAAACAATAAACTACCCGCCTAAGGTTTGTCAGTGTGATAAACAAAAGCAATGTTTATCAATATATTTATTTAGGCTTTAACCTTTCTACGCGCATCATCATGTATTTTATTGGCCATAAAGCTTGAAGCTTTTGAAAACGCATTTACGATCTAGATTTGAATTATAGATAAATAACTTGCCGAAAACAAGGCAACTATGCAGAAAATGATATTAAATAAGTGGATATTATTTAGATCTGCATCACTTAGTTCTTGCGTGTTGTTGTTTGTTTGTTGTTGTTGTTTTTTTAAATTTGGTGGTTTTGGTGTCTTTTCGTGTCTTTAAAGTCTTCACATTTAACGGCGCTTATGTTAAAAAAACGATGGGTTTTCAAAAAACACTACAAGGCGTATCATGTTATTAGTTGAAATTTGATACGTAGATCGTGTATACAAAATCACATAAAAGCGTTATGTTACCTTATTTCGTGATAGATGTATGAACATATGTATAGTGACGTTAATTTACCGCGTGGAATCTTTGTAACATAAATATATATCGTCAGTGTATTTGTTTATTCTACTTTTTATTAGACATATTAAATGATCACGTTATAAGCTAAAAATACATATTTTTTCGTGTTTTTCAATGCATAGCATTATATCCGTTTTAAATTCGCCTTTCATGATTTTTTTACATTTATTACTTGTTTATATATTTGTAAGATACCAAAATCGGCTAGAGCCATGTTTATCACTAAACGTCGATAATACCCTCACTATACCGTACTATTGGACAAGGACGGACAGACGGACAGACGTACTACCATTTGTGGATGTATGATAATGAACGGTAAAGACATTTTATGCAACTCATTTATCTATTGGTATAATAATATTTTAAAGAAATTGAATCACACCGGAATGAATTACTTACAAACAGTACCACAGACAAAACAGATGTAAGGTCAACCGTGTTGTGAGCGTCTTTGGTCTTGTGCTGGACCGCGGATCGGAAAGTCCATGGTTCGAACCCCGAAACCGACCACTCGTCGCTTATCCTTGATCAAAACTCCTTGCTGCACATTGTTGTCGGTACTCACTATCTGAGTACAGTTCTACCCCAGAAGGCGGGGCGCTCGTGGCTGGGTGTTTGGGTCGCGGGCTTGTAACTCGCCAGATAACTCCTGGGAATGCTGGCCTCTTACCGCATGGTTTCGAGTGTCGGTCGAGGCGACTTAATCTGGGAAGTTCTTCCAACTGACATGCGATGAGCCAGTGGTTCTGGCAAAACATTCATTTAGGTCCTTTTCCACCAGATGCGCTGGACGTCAAATGTTTCATAACTATATAGGATATTATTTATATTATTTTATTTATTTGGGTTTTACGGCACATCGACAAATAACAGGTCATACGGCGCCGAATACAAAGTTTAATGTGACTAGAGCATAATCAGGTTAAAACTAACATATGTAAGTAAAATATAGAAAAATATAAAAACTATCAGGTTAAAAAATGAAAACAGGTCAACACATCAAACGGTTTAAAAAAGTATAACGGTTGGTAAATAATTTTTTAAACTGATTAAGAATACTAATCTCGTTCAAGAAGTAAACAAGTCTAGAATCCGACACTGTCCTAAATAGCTCGTACATGTTATTGACATTAGAATACTTGGACCGTATGTGATCTGTGTCGATACACTGTAATAAAATTAAAATTTCGACATCAATTCCTATGGTTTTAATGGTTTTCGATCGGCAATTAATTAAAGTCGGGCTTAAAGGGGGTATCCGACATTTAAGACCAAAATTTGTTTGTTATTAAAATAAAACTGTACAAATTCTTGTCATCTTAACCGATCCCACAAAATGATGTTATTGATGTCCTAAATCTACTTGAAAAGTGAAGCACGACACGTCACTAGTTATAACAAACATGTATTTCCTATCAGAGCCACGGTGTGCAGTTAGCTAATGTTAAACTAAGAGAACTACTCGACCACTTTCTTTTATGATCACATATACATATCAACATTCGAGCAATAGGCCCTGATGTCCATGTCTAACACAGTGCAGAAATCCCCACCATGTTTATTTGTAAATTTAGAAAGAATGAACATTTAGAGTGTTTTATTGCACGATTTGTGCAGTCAACTATTGAGGAAGTGTTCAAATGCGTCTTTATTTAGATTTAATTGCGAGTTTATGAAGGAAGTATGGCAAACTTCCCACAAAAAGGGAAAACGTATTGTTACATGTTTATGATACAGGCAAACTGTCAGATACCACTATTTCACCAAATATTGTTGTAAATTTTTTGTAAAATCTTAAATTGGCCACTAAAATCATGTGATAAAACAATCTGCCACTCGTTGTCATTGAATTCAAACATTTATTAAACGAATAAGGAAAAAATGATAGTAAGCTCGCCATATGTAAACTCACTATTACTTTTCCTTAACTTGTTTAGTAAATGTATGTTTTCAAGGAAAATTCGTGTCAGGTCCTCGGTACGAACATGTACCTTACCCAAAAGGAATCAAATACAGTCGTTGATTTTCGATGTTTCACTTATTCATATCTTAAAATCTGTGGAGGACACCTTTAAGTATAAATGCATCTATGACTGACTGATAACTGGTTTATTTAAGGGTCAGCCAATACATTCGTATTTTATCGTGACTCCGTAAATGCATCTATTGGACAGCTGCGGGTGTCAAAATGCAGCCGCATTACAAAACATATGTTTGCAACAAAACCGTAAATATGCATTTAGTTACATTCCTTTTAGTATCTTGTTACTCACATTTTTGTCAATTTATTTTAACCCACGTGTTAGTGGTTATATGAGAAGAGATAGAGCTTTTAATCATGTTGCTTTCAATGTCAATCGGAACTCCTCAGGTGATTGCGTCCTCGGGACAATCTTAACTCGGATGTATTGGTGCAATGATACTGACTGAAATCACGATCGTTTGTTCGCCGGAAGACGGAAGTTAAATATGCCAAAAATGTAGTTCGCACAAAACATAAACAATGCCATCGTTTGACAGCTGCGTGTCTGCTGCGCTGGGTAAACTAAAATTGGATTATTTAAATTTGAAGCTGCCTCGAATTGAATTTTAACAGGCATTGTACGGTAATGAGCTTTAACCCGAGCTTTGTTTTGACGTCTGTCTCAAAAGTAGTCCCATTTAGGGAAATGGCCGAGGTGAACCGACTACATACATCCATAGATGATTCGTGAATTATCCGAGGTGTTCCAATTGCTCTCAATGTCTAAATAGTAAATCGAGACTGGGGCAGTAGTGATGATTTTTCTACTCTGCGTATAGTACGTTTGGTAAAATGAATAAATATGACAGTCCAATAAAGGTATTTATCTTCCACCCCAAGTGACTCCTCGGATAATTCACGGATCATCTCTCGATGTATAATGGGAAAACCCCGCGAAAATAAACATGTCGGTGCCTTTGACGTCATCAAAACAACAAATGATAAAAAAAAATAATAATACTGAAAATGCAGTAACAGTTGTGTGTCTAACGAGATGCGAACAGTTTAACTGATAAATAAATGTTTATAGGGTGAAATCATCCTATACAATACACCTATCGCTTTTTGAAGAACTTTTTTCATGGCGTATTCTTCTTCCGGCAGACAAAATGATCGTGATTCTACAAGTACCAGAGGTTTTATATGCCCATCATAAGTAGAGTATAGGCAAATGCATTGAAGGAGAAAAGTAACAAGGCATAGTCAGACATGGATATAAACCGACAGTTGCATTTCTTTCTTAATACTTTTAACTGCTACGAAAGAACTAAATGCAACTGTTCGGTCTTTGTCAGCGAATTTCTGCACGAGCCCTCAAAACAAAGAAAATATGGACTTGATTCACGGCCGTTTGTAAAATTTCGGCCAAGAATATATGGACGTTTATCCTGCTTTCACGCGTAAATGTGCAGGATAAAGCCTTGCCGGATAAACTTAGTGATATCCAGTCAAAAGGCCACGTGACCAAACCACGCGTATGAATACACTGTTTACATTAGTTAAGTTCACCCTCTCTTAATGAAACGTGTAATTAATGCTTTTTCGCCGATTTATGTAATCATTCATGGAATTTTTTAAACATTTATACATGTTGTCATGGAGATTAAAAATATAAAAAAAATTGAAGGGAGGTTCATGTCTGAATAAATAAGGAGTAAAGCGGCTATTGTTTTTCCGTTATATTTTCTTCAATCTTCCTCGTTTGTTTACATATTTCCTATAGTTATTTATTTATTTATTTCATATAAAAGATAAAAAGCAGGATAAATCGAACACATGGTTTGTGCCGAGAATAAGAAAGTTTATCTGGTTCGATTCGAAGCTAAAGCTCGCAAAGATATTCGCTTCTCGTTCACCAGATAAACTTTCTCATTCTCGGCACCAACCATGTATTCTCTATTTGTTTCACCGTCGGTCGTAAAGTTTCAGCCAAGAATAGTCGCAGATGGACGTTTGTTTTACGGCCTTTCATAAAGTTTCGGCCAAGAATATATGGACGCTTTTTTCAGGGAAGTTTATAAAGTTTAGACCAAAAATATATGGACGTTTGTTTTACGGCCTTTCATAAAGTTTCGACCAAAAATATATGGAATTTTCTGCAACAATAATTTAGAGGTTTGAGCCATTGCCGCTCACAAAATTCCGGCAAAAATCATTTGTGGCAAAGCGTTTGATTTCGTTATTTCAAGGTGGTGTCCGGCGGTTTGCCTATATCGAATTCATGTTACAATACCTTACCACTGCTTTGTGAAATTTGGGCATAATTTCTGCAAAAATCATACTTTAGTATAAATAAAGACAGTTTTGAACACTACCTATTATGCTCGATAGTACAAATCGTGATAACAATACTTTAAAAGTTCATTCATTCTAAATCCATAAATAAGAATGATAGAGAGATAGATATCTCTTATTACCTTCAGATTATGGAGAGCATATAAAACAGAACAATGTAATATACCTTATACAAGGGAACTGAGGAAAAAAAGACAAAATTAATGAAGTATTGCTGAGTGTGTGCGATTCGTGTTGATGTTAATTGAGATGGTGGGGATGGTGATTGTAGTGGTAACGGTGTTGGTAGTTGTGGTCGTAGCTAGTTACATAACACAATACGTTGGCGCGAAGAAGTTACGTATTAATAAAAGAATAGAATGTACGTTATGTACACTTAAAACACAAAAAAAAATATGCTACGTCAGAACGGATTAACCGGATGGCGATATAACGTAATCTCAAAAGTTGGTTGTCATATGGTTTTGTTAGTTAAAAATAGATATCTCTGCAGCGTGGCTCAGATAGGTAATACCTGTTTGCAATGAGGAATAGGGCTTTATGTTTCACTGTTCACACTTATCTAGGTCATCAATGGGCAGTATTTTGCTGGACCTTTTCAGGTAACAATGACTTATATGGTTATTTGAGAAAAAATATTTTGGTCCAAACTGTCGGATACCACCTTTAAAATCATACTGCTCTAACAGGTTAAATTACATATCAGCAACGTCTTTGGTTTGTTATATTCTATTACTATTATTATAATTATTATAACTATTTTATGTTATCAATTAGCAAGTCTCTCCTGTGCACAATCGTTCAGAACTGAAAGGGCAAAAAAGATCTTTACTACTAAAATTATTGTTATTAGGAATGTAAATCGAATCCTCAAACGATATTCGAATATTCGAATATTCGTTAAGTGTATTTGAATCATATTCGAATATTCGGAAATAATTCATACCATAGTGACACATATAAATATAACTATTTATTACGTTTAGTGTGTTTATTCATTGTAAAATGATTTATTTCTGACCATTATTGACATTGCTAGGCTTTCCTAATGCAGAAGCGGTGGAACATGTATGATTTTAGCAGAGCATTTAATTTCAATTTGAATTTAGAAACGGCAATATTGCTAATCCGCTTTTATCCTGTTTAGAGCGAAGGACCTGAAGGGGTGTTGCTGTACTCGATCAGCGGTAATTTGCAAGAGAATATTGTCAATGAAGAATGCTAGTAAGTTTGTAAATAATGTCATCGTCCTTTAACAATTATTATTAGTATGAACAGTTAAAATGACAAAACTATACAGTAACCAATCAATGTTAAGATGACCAGCAAAGCCCCGTAAAATTAATGCATTATTCATAAGTCACCTTAAACTTAAATGTCTTTATGTTAAGTGTTGTACGTCGTGCAATAACATTTATCAGTGTAAGGACATGTTGCGTAAATAATTACTTGTATTAACACAATGACTTGCTAAATTAAAGAAGCTACTAAAGGTACCTTTTTGTTAACGTATCGATTCAATTAGATCATATCATAATTTTGTAAGATGAAATTGTAAAACAAATACAAAACAATAGCTCACAATTTTAATATTTAACGCTACTAAACGCAAACGAGGTATAAACTCAAACAGTCATTTATGTTATGTGAACTAATCTTATTCTGTTCTGTTCTAACTGTTCTGTCTGTTCTTTTTTCCAAATTACATTATTATGTAAAGGGAGGCATTTTCAATAGGACAAGATGCATGTGGTGCCTGATATACCGTAAGACAAAAACACGTAGGTTTTATTTTGGGTAAATCGCTCAAGTGTAAAGCCACTTAACGATCTTGTTTGGTTTTGTCATCAGATGGATGTTAAATTGTGATTGGCTGATTATCGCTAAAAGTGTCGCGTGTACGTTAATCCGAAGCCATAACATGTCATTTAGGGACATTTAATTACCAAACCACAAGTGATAATAACGAACTGTGATTTGCTTATGGCAGGATTACCTAACTGTTGATAAATGATGAAATACCAACCAATATATATGTAAAGAATGTTTAAAAATTGTAAGCTCGTTACGTTTAAGTGTTTTAACTAAACCTGTGATGAACAATTAAAATGTCTGTAGTTCACGGTGACATAAAATAATAGATATCGCGGTATTGTATAGCAATAAAATAACAATTATGAACTTAAGTGACAAAACAAAAACTAAGTAATTACAATTAAAGTTTGCTTGATCTAGTTGTATTTTTCCAAAATAAAAGAAGGTCTGCTATCCTGTTATCAAATGGTATAGTCTTGTATAATGTATAATATTTATTACACACGATTCCGACCGAAGCTGGGTAGGATAGGTCTTACGCAATTGCTGTGACTAATGTCCGCAATATTGAACTGACTTGTGTGTTTATTGTACGTGTTTATTGTACTTTGACAACTGTTTCAACCGCTGTATGCGTGATGTAAGAAAAGGGGTTGTACGTGGTGAAGTGATTTCATGCTGTTGACCAGATGGCAATTCGCGATCAGGAGACATGACCCAATTTCCCCACCCCCTATCCTAGAGCGAACGCAATCACATATCGCCAGCGTCTTAAGTTGGTAGGAGTCAATACGATCGACAAAAGAAATGTCCTTTCAATTTTGCTTCAAACATAACAAAAGCGAATAAGAATGATAAAACTTCGAATCCCATGATCTGTATTCGAATACTGATGGGATAATCGAATATTCGTTAACATCCCTAATTAATATGAGAAAATCTTTCATGCGCAATAAACCGGACCTCTAATTGTGCCCCAAGTTCGCTCGACAGTTGTAGCTATGTTCTCTGGATGTAATCTAGAATTCATATGATTGCAAAAACCCGAACTACATATATTGAAGATCCGGTTCGGTGGTGACGAACGTTCACAAAAGTAGCCAAATCAATTACCTCACGTTAGGCACGTCTGTTTAGTTCGAGTCCTTTATAATGACACAGGATCGTTTCTACATAACAACATAACAATTGAACAAATAAGAATGACTAACTAGATATTGCCACTGGAAAATCTTCTAATTAGAAAGGTGTATATATGTTCATAGATCATTGCAAAGATACGTGGACCGATGGTCGTAGAGATAAAAAATGACCTCCGGTCAATCTAGAAACGAAAGTAAGTAGGATACATGTATCTGTCAGAAGTTAGGTTGGTCGCTCTAACCCTAGAGGCATGTTTAATGTCCATCAATAAGATTTACAATGTACATAAAAACCATGTGTGTGTTCTGCTATGAAGTAATCGATCGTTATTTATCTAATAAAGAGTCATATCTCCAATAGATTATCAGCATTGACTAGGTATGCGATGATGTCTTAATAAGATGAGATATGAAAAACTATTAATATATTAAAGATTTATAACCACTTGTAAATGGTTGTATATCAACGCGGCATAATTTCTTGTGCTTGTCTACAGACTGTACTTTATGAAAAAACATTAAAATAGTAAAAAAATATATCTAGTTATATATGGTTGTATAATAATGCTGCATAATTTTTGTGATTGTCTGCAGATTTTACTGTAAGTTAAATATTTTTGTCCTGTACAGTGGCATTCGAAACTTTGTCCTGTCCAGATACTCTGTGTCCAGAAAGGTTAAAGTACAAAATATATGCTTTATGTTTAAAAGTTCTTCCAAAAGCTGTTAATCGATGTCTTGTATGTGTAGAAAAGTTATTATTTAACGCCATTTCATTATTCCTTTCGGCGATCCCTAACTGTGCATACGCATCATAGTTAGCTATCTTTAGAAACAACTTGCACGTGCTGGGCGTTAATATGACAAACGCATTGATTATTATTGTTGGTATTATAATAACCGATGAATCGGTCACAAATCTTTACTAGATAAAAACACTAAATGTTGTTCGTCAAATCTGATATTTCTTCCACACAGTACGCAACAAGATAAGGAAAAGATGTCACGTTCAATAACACGACGGCCTGCTTTAAAACAGTGCCAATATCAACATCACTTTTTCGGCCCAGTCCGAAAAGTGATATTGATTTCAAGCCCGCATTCTAACTGATTTAACTGGCTAATAAGGCAGGGCCAAAAAAATGACATAGATTTCAGGAAGAAGCTCTGGGAAATGACAGCCATTTTGTTGGTCTATGTGTAGACGCCGACAGGTTGCATAAACTTCTGAAACAAAATACTCTCAGTTTTCAGACATTCACAGCATAAATTGGTAGTGTTTAACCGAATGTGATATAAATTTACTACCTGTAGATTTCACAAAAACACAAACAAGCATTTTCTGACTTAGATTAATGTAAAAACTAACTTAGTTTTAAATGTGAAATGTTATAAGAACATGAAGTTATTTAATAAAATTGTAAATAAATAATTGATTTGATATTGGCCCTTTTATTTGTCCTCGGGTCAGTCGTACTGGCCCTCGACCTTCAGCCTTCGACCTTGGGCCAATACGACTGCTCGCGGACAAATAACAGGACCAATATCAAATCACTTATTTATTAACATAGGCCCTATAGTATTTGATATTGGCAATGAGACTTGAACATTACATTTAAGACGGTCACAGACTATACTAAGTTAAAAAGTAAAGTGTATACGATCTTTTGACTTGCCAAACATTATTGTATATTAATTTTTTTAACTTTTTATCTAAAACAACATTTGAAAGCCATACTGCCTTTTCTCTTGAATGCGAATTGATTAACAATTCAAGTAACATATTTCACCGCATAATCAACGTTTATAATCCTTTTCCATTGTTAAAATGTATTGTTGACAAATTAGTTTATTTTGCATTAAATATCTTTGAATTCGTTTGATTGCCTGCTTTAAGAGTACCGGCCTTTGTGTGGATGGCCGAGAGATAAATCTGAAAGTCTTAATCAATTGTACAGAAATCAAAGGCCTTAAAATGTAAGACTTGCGCCTTTTCAAATGTTTGGAGCATTTTTCGAGGCGTCGTGAAGTATACATTATGAATCACGGATCTCAAGCATACAATTCAAAATAAAGCATTTCAATACAGAATTCGAAAACAGTGCATGCATTGTGCACCGGGCTCACGATAAAATCCGAGAGAATCCTTATTAAAAGAGTTATGAATTAAAAAAAAAACTGTAAACCGTGCAGTAAACAAATTTGTTTTTATTTTATTATTTAATTTTGTATTTTCAATATATTCAAAGAATATAAATATTTTTTAATAAAAGTAATTTAAAATATAATCAAGATATTGCTGTTGTTGTATTTTCTTTTATCTTGCATTTGTTTTCAATGGACAGTTTTGTTGTTTTGTTATTGTTTGTAGTTATGGTGTTACTGTTGTTGGTGGTGTTTCTGTTGTTAGTTTAATTGTTTTGGGTGATGATGGTGGAAATGGCGTTTGGCTTGGCCTGTTGTTGTTTGCTTTCTTGTGTTATGCTTTGGGTTGTTGTGGGATTTTATTCTAATGTCAGTTGTGCTCTTAATTTTTATTAATGATTGTTAAAATCCAATTGGAACATCTCGTTTATTTGCAAAAAAAATATTATGCAACTGTCTTATAATGACTAAAATGATGATGATAATTGATGTTGGTGTTGGTGGTGACGCTGCTGCTGGTTGTGGTGATGATGATGATGCTTGTGCTGGCAGTGATGCTGTTGCTGGTGCTGCCAGTGGCGGTGGTGATGCTGCTGCTGATTTTTCTGTTGTTGCTGGTAGTGTTGGTGCTGGTGCTATTTGTGATGTTGGTGCTGATGGTGCTCCTGCTGGTGCTGGATGTGGTAGTGTTGATAGTGGTGCTGCTGCTGGTGGTGCTGCTGCTGGCGTGGTGGTGCTGGTGCTAGTCGTGGCGATGGTGTTTTTTTGTGGTGTCATTGGTTGTGGTAACGTTGGTTGTGGTTTGTGGGGGTGGCGGTGGTAGTGGTCCTGCTGCTTCTTTTGCTGTTGTTGCTGGCAGTGTTGGTGTCGGTGCTGGTGCTGGTTCTATCGGTGCTGGTGGTGCTCCTGCTAGTGCTGGATGTGGTGGTGTTAATGGTGCTGCTGCTGGTGGTGCTGCTGCTGGCGTAGTGATGCTGGTGCTAGTCGTGGCGATGGTGTTTTTGTGGAGTCATTGGTTGTGGTTACGTTGGTTGTGGTTTGTGGGGGCGACGTTGGCGGTTTTGCATTCGTTTGCAGCGATGGTTGAGCTAGCGGTGTTGGTGGTAATATTGGTTGCGTTGGTGGTGGTGGGTGTATTGTGGTGAGATGGTGGTCGTGGTTGTGGTGGTGGCGGCGGTGATAGTGATAATGGTATCGAAGACGTCGACGCTCGTGCTGGATTTAGTGTTGCTGGTGCTAGTGATAGCAGCGCTTATGTTGGTGGTTTTTTACCTATTTTCCTGTCGTTAGTATAGGAGTTTCAATATGTAAACACAATTTTCTACCCAGGTCATTATAAATTTTTCCCGTGTCACTTAGTAATTCGAACCGTCAAACAATTAATCATGTTGTATTATTTTTTTCATTTCTCACGTTTCATTGCTGACCGCGGAAACTAATTTCAATCAATGTTCTGATTCAAGATTACAACTGAACCTTAACCGACCTTAATAAAAAAAAATATATCAGTTTCATTAACGTCGTCATCATCATCATCATCAGCAGCAGCAACAGCAGAAGAATCATCACCATCGCCATTATCATCAGTATCATCATTATCATCATCATGATCGTCATCCGTATCATTACCGCCACCACCACAGCCCCCTGTACCACCTTACATAAAATTGTACGATTGCCGTCGCTGATGTACGAGTGGATTTTATGGCGCATTGATTTGAGGGAAGCATTGCAACTTGATATTCACAATTGCTCCTGACCATCGATTGCAGATTTGCAACTCTTAAACATGGACACTTACAGAGTAGATAGCCATTAAAGTGCCTAATGTATATCTAAGCAAATAAAATCTCTGTCAGGTAACAACTCATATTACCGAAGAGACATTGCAGCAAATAGCGAAGATTTTGATCAGACAGCTTCCGGCTCATATTTGCCTAAACCCAGGTGCGGATCCAGAAAATTTTCCTGGGGATGGGGTTGCTGGTGGCGGCTTTATGAATCACGATTCATTCAATTTAATCACAAAAAAATGCTCAAAATATACACAGTGAGTAACTTTGACCTAAGCAGTCAACAGACAAAATTTACTTTAAAAACTTAGTATTTTAAGCTTACGCGTATCTGTTTTTACACACACGCTTTTCTACTCTTTTACCTGGTTGGTAGAGGAGGGGGGTGGTGCATCCCCCTATCCCCTGGATTCATCCCTTCCTAAACCTGGTCAATATGCACTAAGCAGTTTGAGTTAAATCTATAATCCGATATTGTTTCTATATCAGATATATATAACAATGGCTTGTTTTGGGGAAGTGGGAAGTCATTTGGACATTAACTTTTATTAAGACTATTGTAAACGATTCTCACACTGCCACAATTTGTAAATGATATAAATCGCCCCAAGTGTTCGTTCTTTCCAAGTCTATAAATGAATAAAGAAGAAAGATAAGCATTCCCGCTTAAAAAGATATCGACGTAAGAGCGGATTACCCAGACGATAATCGGTGTTTAACGTGATCTCAAAGAAAATGGTCACGTGGTTTTCTTAGTTTAAAAATAGTTAAACCGTGCAGAGTGGCTAAGATAGGAAATACAATTTCTCAAAATTAGTAGAGAGTAATGCTGTGCTTTTAAATTTGATGTTGGGCATAAATAAATCTCACTTCGGAGGAGTTATAGGTAACAATTAATTAAGTTATAGTATAATAAATTAAGATTCCACCTATAAAAGGTGGTATCTCACAGTTTGCCTCTCTAATTTAATATCTAATTCAGGTAGAAATACCTGAACTCTGTTTGGAGTATTTGTGCATTTTTTCTCTAGAAAAATATCATACTTTAGTCAAGCTTTGAAGATTTTCAACAGTATCTCAATTTTCGGGCAGTAAAATTCGTCACTCAACGCTTACAATGTTCATACTTTTTAATTTTATAAATAAGAACGATTGGGATTTCTGCTAAATATAGACATCGACGTCACAGCGGATGACGTGGATGACCTACAACATAAGTGGTCACGTGGTTCTCTTAGTTTAAAAATAGCTAACTATGCAGCGTGGCTCAGATAGGAAATACATATTTGTAATGACGACTGTGGTGTTATTGTACACTTTTCAGACAGGTGTAGAGCATCAATAAATAGCATTTTGCGAGGTCTGATCAGGGAACAATGGTTTATTATGATGTTAAATTAAAATATATTTGGTCTAAACTTTCGGATATCACCTTTAAGACACTGGTCTATACGCAACAGACAACCATACGGCGCAGTAATGTTTGTAAGCTTGGTAGTGATGAATTTAACCATGTCTGTCTGTGTGTCTGTCTGTGTGTCTGTCTGTTTGTCTGTCTGTTTGTCTGTGTGTGTGTCTGTCTGTCTGTGTGTCTGTCTGTGTGTCTGTGTGTCTGTCTGTCTGTCTGTGTGTCTGTCTGTCTGTATGTCTGTCTATCTGTCTGTCTGTCTGTCTGCCTGTCTGTCTGACTGTTTGTCTGTCTGTCTGTCTGTCTGCCTGCCTGCCTGCCTGCCTGCTTTTTATCCTTTTCCACATATTTCATAAGACTGTTATTGTAAAGGTTGGCTTCAAACAAAATACAGCTTTCTTTTGGTAAAGAATTTAAAATGGCAGACGTAAATTAACATTTGTATTATATATAAAGCGTTCATTTTTATGACGTTTGATTCTGACAGTAATATAATTTACATAGGTTAGGGGTTATTACCAGATTCAAGCTCCACTGACTGCGTTGCCTCCCACCGCTGGGTTCGAGTCTTGTTTGCGTGACATGACTTAAGTCTTCCAGCTGGCATTTGTCTTGGTGTCTTCCTCCACCAAAAAAGCTTAACGTTAATATAATTACCCTAATTGGCCGCGGCAGTACTTTTTAAAAAAAATAAACTCATTTAAGTTTAAATTTTGTAGGATCGAAAATTGTTTCTTGCCAAAAATGGACTTATACAATGAAAGTGCTTATGATAAAAAGAAATCCTTCGTAACTCGTCACATAATTTAAGATCATGTGTTTTCACATCATTATAGGTTTCCTAAATTGTATATAGTCTTATCAGGTTTATTCAGTAGAAAAATCTTGCCCGTTTTTATACATGATAATGTGGTCTGTCATCCTTGTGTTCTCCACGTTTCCACAGGTTTTCTTATCTATATTTACTTACAGATCTATAGAATAAGAAAGAAAGACAACATCATCAAGGAGAAATGGCATGTGCGACAATAACAACAAAAACAACGATGGTGGCATTGGTGACAACAGCAACAGTGATAGGCTGTAAAAACAAGAAAGAACCAGCAAGTAATACACTTGTTTTGTGCCTTGTCTTATAATGAATCGTGTATAAATCCGCTTACAGCGATTTGTAGTAATATTGGCTAATCAAATGTAATGGACGTGAAAGTCGACAGTGTATAATACTGTTACTATCTTAGCAGTTACATAACAAAGGAATGCCATTTAAATTATCTTTTAAGTAGTGAAGTTGTATTGTGGTGACATGTTTCAGGTTCGGTCTTGGAACAGTTAATAGTGGTACATGAAGCAGACCGCAGAAACGGAACATGACGTTTTCTTTAGCTGCATGAATATATTTAAAATTTGTAAGGGCATGGTGCATGGGTCTTTAGTTATTGTTTAACAATGCAATCATTAGATTTACTCATTTGAAAAGAATCTTCATTTATTACAGATATAGAATTACAGTGCAATAGCATGCATGGTTAGGCGAAAAAAGGTGAAATAAATGAGACATAGTTGCAATGTCGAAACGCACTTCGGGGTCCAATGCACTTCAAGTTGCAGGCAGACCTCCCCACCCCCTCGACCACTCCCCCTTCCCTTAGGATACACTTCCGGATCAGATCCGGATCCCGTTGTGCGTTGGATTTATTGCCCTACAAGAATGAATCTAATTCGGAACTGTTAGCATACGATAGTGGATTGTATATAACAGAGAGAGAGAGAGAGAGAGAGAGAGAGAGAGAGAGAGAGAGAGAGAGAGAGAGAGAGAGAGAGAGAGAGAGAGTGTGAGAGAGAGAGAGAGAGAGACAGAGAGAGAGAGAGAGAGAGACAGACAGACAGAGAGAGAGAGAGAGAGAGAGAGAGCATACGATAGTGGTTGGTTTCCAAAATATTGTATATAACAGAGAGAGAGAGAGAGACAGAGAGAGAGACAGAGAGAGACAGACAGACAGAGAGACAGAGAGAGACAGACAGACAGACAGACAGATAGACAGACAGACAGACAGACAGACGGACGGACGGACGGATGGACAGACAGACAGACAGAGAATGAGAGAGAGAGAGAGAGAGAGGAGAGAATGAGACAGAGAGTGAGAGAGAGAGAAGGCGAGGAAGGGAGAGAGGAGAAAAACAGACGTCATTGAATCCAGCCTTATCGTCACCACACTTTTATAGGCATATATCTTGTCATCACCATCACAATTATCACCATTTTAATTATTACTGTCAATCTTTACACCCTAATCATATTCATGGTTATTCTGATCACCATTGTCATAATTTTACATAATTATTAACATCATCAGCACCATCTTCATTATCATCATCTGCAGCATCAGTTTTATCATCATCATCATCATCATCATCATCATCATCATCATCATCATCAACGTCATCTTCATCTTCATCGTAATTATCAGCAGGAACAACAACATTGATTGGGAAAAGATGGGTTATGAGATGAGGGCTTTTTTCCGGTCAGTCATAAACAGAAAGCGCTGTGGTAGAAGGGGTGTGCGTTGTCCGGACAGGACATGTAAAATGGGGAACAAATACCTAAACTTATGTTAAACAGTCCTTATAATAAAAATGGACACCGACTATTGTCAGGCAGACGGACAGAAGAAAAAATAACGAAAAATACTTTTAAAATTAAAAGCACAGACAATACCTGGACAGTTTTTGAGAATAAGACTGCTGGTCGTTTACAGTGAGACACCATTGGGCGTTGAGAAGTTCATACATTATACTAAAATAAAAACTAGACAGGGTTTGTTGGGGGAAGGGGGTGTTGTTTTTGAGAACTCGTCATTTAAAATAAACATTTTAAGTGTTTGTACTACTGCTACTTGAAAAGACATCTGACGGTACAAGTTGCACGGTGTATATTTATGGAGTTTTTGCTGCAATCGTACGATTTTGAAGTCTTCTTAAATTATGTTTGAAGTTTGACCTCATCATAGACTTCAGATGTTCAGGGTTGTTGTTATTTTCATGTTCTTATGATTAGAAGGGCGGTTTGGTGCGTCAACGTTCGACCAAGTGTCAAACGTTTATAGGCTGTTAATATGTAAAATATGCATGTCGTGAGGATAGCGCCGCTACCCTTCACAATCTCTCTCTTCATATGATATAGATAGTTTCCATGTGATGCCATCGACACTGATAAGACAGTTTAAGGCAGCCATCTTTGTGGGCAGAAGCTAATGCAGGCCGAAATCGGGAAATATGTGCTGTATTCACCACTGTGTTTTTATTTTTCAGTCTATTTCACTGAATTTTATATAAAATTTTATAAAGCTTTTATAAAGTATTTTAAATATCAAAACTAAATTTAAAAAGTTAAAGAAATACAACCGAAAACGACACACTATTCATTTTGTTTTCAGTATGAGCCAATAGTTTTATTTATTTCTGTGTATTTATTCTGTGTGCATTTATCAATTGTAAAAATATTGTATTCTAAAAATATGAATTTTAAGAGCTTTCCAATGGTGTATAGCTTTTAATTTTCGGACCACAAATTAAGAAATTACAAGAAAATAAAATTAACCCTTCTATACAATTCATATGAAAATCCCTTGAAGTTACCATCAAAGATGGCTGCCAAAATATGGGATTTTCACTGACGTCGTTGCGTCAACACACGGTCAAAATGACCTGTGTGATTGCGCTCGGTGTATTGTGGGTAAAGTAGTTCTTTAACATGGCTGTTATGAATACGGAAGTGATTGCTAAAATGAACAAAACAAGTACGAAGAGGTATACAACAGATTATTTTGGCATTTTTTTATACATTCTAATAGTTAAAATATGTTTCATGCAAACATTTTGAACTAAATTTTGTAAACGGTCCACTCTAACGTAGTGACGTCACACGCTATGTATAATGAAAATATTACTGTTTAATTAACGAAAGCGAAAGTAGCAAAACTTGCTCATCGTATTTTTTTTCCATTTATCTATAAATATCAAGACTTTAAAAGTTTCTGGACATAGAATAAGGCCTTAGAATATGGTTGTTTAGTCATTTATCTTAATTCAATGAATATTATAATCGAACGTATTTCCTACGCGGAACTATTTTTTGTGTAGGCACAAATCTCAAATTTTGGGTGAGTTATGAGTCGTAGTATAGAGATGACTTTAACGTAGTGACGTCATACGCTATGTATAGAATGCACTGACGTGGAAACTATATATTGGTGAGGGGTGGGGGCTGGGGGTGGGGGGCAACGAGCAATTAGTGTCGCCGACTTGTTATTTCTCAGCAACTTGCACCTCAAGTCCCGGTGAGTGAGCAAACTTTTCTTGTAAGGTGGTCTTCCAGATAACCCGCGATGCGTCAGCGTTCGTGGTCTAGTGGTTAAGACGTTGGACTCCTGATCGGAGGGTCCCGGGTTCAAACCCCGAAACTGACCACGTTATGTTAGTCCTTGAGCAAGACTATTTACTGCACATTGCTCCAGGTATTCAGTACCTGAGTACTGGTTCTACCCAGGAAGTGGACAGTCGAGAGGGATTAATATAAGTTAAAAGAACTTGTTTCCCAATCGATAATAAATAAATAGGTTTAAAGTGGTCCTACCCAGGTATTAGCCTGCTGTCTTCTTGCACATATATTGCCGGACGTCGCCATATGACTATAATATAAAGGAAGCTACACATTTTAAGATTATCCTGTGACAATATAACCAATTAATCAGATCATCCTCAATATTGCTATGACTTGTTGTATCATGATGAGCACCTATAATTTGATATTATAATATGGTTAACGTGACACGATTTCATGTATTACATTGTAAATTTATGACTATGTACAATGTTTGTACTTGTTAAATTAATATTCTGTTCTGTTCATATGACTATAATTGTGTCAAAGCGATCCTAAAATGACAGGCAATTGGTGGCACGAATATCCCCCAAACAAAATAATGTACTTTACAATAAGTGACCCTGTAACAGCTAGCTCGGAAATTAAGGAGGAATATTTAATCGAATTATTGAATAAAATATGATAATGGGTTTGTTTGTTTGTTTGTCTGTTGATTGTTTTGGTTGGTAAGTTGGTTGGTTGGTTGGTTGGTTGTTTGATTGGTTGGTTGGTCTGTCGTCCGACCAACAGTATTTCAGTTATCTGAAATTCGGAGCCGTCTTGAAGCACATATAGTGATGTCATTACAGCATATAATATGCTGTCAACAACTGATGTACATCGCCCAGGCACAAGTATTCGGTGGCAGGAACCCAACAATTGCTACCTGCCTCAATGTATCACCACTAGCATACCTGTATTGTGCAAACGTTGTATTTCGAACACCTCAATGATTGCGAATAAGCTTATACACTTATTCAACAAAAGTAACCGACCACGGCATACATTTGTTGTTGTCTTAACCCACAACACGCTGAGCCCGACGATACAAATCTTCGACAAAAATTGTAGATCCCGATCATTTTCTCCACTGGATGCGGTCGGATCAGGATCTGTAATACTTGCTGCTATGTCTGTTTGTCTTGCTGTTGACGAATAGCACAGAGGCAAATATGGGTTGTTAACGAAAGAAGCAAACTATGGTTTAAGGCATCTTACTAATTGGTCAGATTTCACTGGTCAGTGTGTCACATTTGTGTATTGACGGTGTCCAATTCTTTAAATAAACCACCCCATGAAATCTTCTGGGTAACCCCATAGCCAACGGGCTTCTTATGAATAGGTTCATCCAAGCATACACCTGTCCACCCCGAACAAAAATAATTACTTCACCGGTTGTGTGTTCATTTGTTTACAGGTCGGCCGCTGAAATTAATGTACGATTAACAAATTTGACGATATTTTCTATTCAATAACACATCTGCTGTTAAAGATGGTATCCGGCAGTGTGTTTTTTCCTCTTTTCCTCAGATTACCCAATACGTCATTGTTACTTGAAAAGATCCTGCAAAATGCTGTTCCTCGATACCCTAGAACTGTGTAAACAGTGGAGTATAAATCCCCACTCGTCAATGCGAACAGGTATTTTCCATCTGAGCAACGCTGCAGAGATAGCTATCTTTAAAGTAGGAAAACCACACGACAGTTTACTTTTGAGATCGCGTTATATCGTCATATCCGGGTAGCCCGCTATGACGTCGGTATCGATTTTTAGCAGATAACATGATCGACCCCCTTCCCCCCCCCCCCCCCCCCCCCCCCCCCCGGGTTGTCGGATACAACCTTTAATCTTCGAAATGTTTATAGCAGACCCGGATTTATATAACCCTCTTTTCAAAAAGAGGCTGATGGCGATAGAAGCAAAGATTTGAATGAAAAGAAAGAGCTGTTTAGATTTCTCGATTAACTTCTTTAGAATTGTGCCGACAACCCGAAAATGTTGTGGGTTATATAGTTGATGTACAATCGACATTTTTTCATTTGTTAAAAGATACAACCTCGCCCTATTGATGACAGATTTATTGACCTGATAAGCTAATGTTTTACCCGTGAATGCATAATGCATGCGCTCCAAAGCGTGCAAAACGTTTGCCGTTAACATAATACGCCTGGTTAATTTATGAATACCATTGCCATGTAATGTTTTCATAACCAAATGTCGACTATGCATAGATGACTATACTTTTTTCAAAATTGGGTGAGTGAGTTTGCAAGAATTTTACAAGAAGAAGGTCGTATGTATGGTAATGCTTGCTAAAATAAACTTGCCAACCCATCACTACCAAATGCGTCAGTAATTATCTGTAAATTTCATTTATATTGTCAACATGTCAATTATCGTTTACTTGGAGTTTACTTGCTTCTGCTGCTCACGGGCTGTGCGCCGGTGTTTCTACATAATTTTGTCTGTGTTTTCCTTCCGACTAAATATCTGCAAGTTGCTTCAAAGGTGATATCCGACAGTTTGAACAAAACATTTTTTCAAATAACCAAATAACAATTCATTGTTACATGAAAAGGTTCTGCAAAGTGCAGTTCATTGGGGCCCTAGATTTGTGCGAACAGTGACGCATTTTTTCCACGCTCGTCATTACAAACAGGGTTTTCCTATCCGAGCCACGTTGCAGAGTTAGCTATTTTTAATCTGACAACTTCAGCATTGCAACTTACTTTTAAAATCACGTTATATCCTTATCTGGGCATCCCTCTTTGATGTCGATGTCAATTCCTATCGGAGATCAATATCGTACAGATTTAGAAAGAAATTTGAAAATTAAGAGTTATTTTTTATCGATTTATACAGTCTAACATTAAAGGTAGTGTTCCAAAACTTAGACTGAAAATTAATGTATGCAGAAAGTATGCCCAGATTCCCCAAAGCATTGGTATGATATGTTGTTACATGCATTTGATATAAGGCAAACTGTCGAATACCACCTTTAATTACCATAATTGGTCGTTGCGATGTATTTACACACACACACTCACACACACACAGACACACGCACGCACACACACACACACACACACACACAGAGAGAGAGAGACACACACACAGAGACCCACACACAGACACACACAGACACACACAGAGACCCACAGACACACACACACACAGAGACACACACACACAAACACACACACACACACAAAAAGAAGTGAGATGGGGATTCCTGACTCAAATCAATGGCCATTGAAAACGCACCAAAAAACTAGTGTGTATAAAATCGACCTAGAAATATCATATGCTAGGTATATATATCTTTTCTTTCGGGAAATAGCTGCAAAGATCATCTCGTTTATCATACAGTTTTTGAAAGTGATATTTTCCTTTTACGTACAAAGTAAATGATAGACATTTTTCGTAACGCCCTTTTTCCCCTTTCTATCTATATTTTCATTGATTAGAGCAATGGCAACTGCGTATCTTATCTAACAGGACATAATAAATAATTTGAACCGACTTCGAAGTGACACAATTCAAGTGTAGACCAAACTAATAGCAGGGCAATGTTTTCAAACGGTATTGACTATTGGATCATTTTTATTACGGATCTTAAGGACAGAGAGAGATTTGGGAAACAAATACGCATGTTGAACTTTTGACCTAGTAATAAGTTTATGAAAATGAAAAAATGTGTTGCTCGCCCTGTGTGCTAAAATAATGACAATGATAAATAAGTAAGTAGGTTGTAAGGTGCATTTTTTATCTACAAGCAAAGCTGTTGTTGCAGGCTTAGGCTCTAGTCTACGTAGGCTCTAGTCCACGTAAGCTCTATTCCACGTAGGCTCTAGTCCACGTAGGCTCTAGTCCACGCAGGCTCTAGTCCACGCAGGCTCTAGTCCACGCAGGCTCTAGTCCACATAGGCTCTAGACCACGTAGGCTCTATTCCACGTAGGCTCTAGTCCACGTAGGCTCTAGTCCACGCAGGCTCTAGTCCACGTAGGCTCTAGTCCACGCAGTCTCTAGTCCACGTAGGTTCTAGTCCATGTAGGCTCTAGTCCACGCAGGCTCTAGTCCACGTACGCTCTAGTCCACGCAGGCTCTAGCCCACGTAGGCTCTATTCATGTAGGCTCAGGTACACGTAGGCTCCGGTACAAGCAGGCTCTAGTCAACGTAGACTCAGGTACACGTAGGCTCAGGTACTCGTAGGCCCCGGTGCACGCAGGCTCTAGTCAACGTAGACTCAGGTACACGTAGGCTCCGGTACACGTAGGCTCTGGTACGCGTAGGCTCAAGTCTACGTAGGCTAAGGTACACGTAGGCTCTGGTACACGTAGGCTCTAGTCCACGTAGGCCAAGGTACACGTAGGCTCTGGTACACGTAGGCTCTAGTCCACGTAGGCCAAAGTACGCGTAGGCTCTGGTACACAAAGGCTCTGGTACGCGTAGGCTCTAGTCAACGCAGGCTCTAGTCAATTTAGGATCTAGTCCATGCAGGCTCTAGTCCACGTAAGCTCTAGTCAACTTAGGTTCTAGTCCACGTAGACTCAGTTACACGTAGACTCAGGTACAAGTAGGCTCTCGTACACGCAATTTCTGGTACAAAAGACTGTGGTACACTCAGGCTCAGGTACAAGTAGGCTCTTATACACACAGGCTCTGGTACAATACGGCTCTAGTTCAAGTAAGCTCGGGTACACATAGGCTCTATTACAACTTGGCTCTGGGATGCATTTAAGCTATTTATGGTCTTCGTCGATCTTCTGTACGTCGACAGAAAAAAATATCTCTGTAAAGTTCATAATATATCAGTTCGCAGGCATGCACATCTGTATATTATTTATTTTCGCCAATTAATGAGGAATCTGTCGCTTAGACTGTTGGTAATTATAAATAAATATTACTACCCAATTTCATTATAAATTCAGGATAGGATTTTCGAAATCTGAGCAGACAATAAAGCCCCATTTTTAAGATGACACAATGACCAATCTCACCATGCTGTTTCCTTAGACACTTTGCATTTTGTAATACGTTTACATATTATGACTGCTGTACTAAGAGGCTGCAAAAATAACCTATGCCTTTTAACAGATCTAGAAAGATCGCGTAGGCTGTCAGGAAGGGAAAATACGTTTTTGTAACAATACCCGACTGCATGTACATCTATTTTAACCAGTGTTTAAATAGAATTTTCAGCTTAGTCGTGTACACGCGTTTAACACAGTCTGGTACGGTTACAGAAGAATTTCCTCTAAAGGTAGCGCAAATGTAATGCTACACCTCCAATTGAAGAGTATCCACATTAGGCTTGACATGCTTCAAAACTGGGGGTTGAGGTTTCGAATCCCTGTATAGGCACGAATTGTCAACTTTTTTTCTTTCTACTTTTCCACTTTTACAACTATTTATGCATCACTCTACCAAATTTAGAAAGAAACATGTAAAGGTTTTTATTTTATTTTAGTAAATGAATTTTAATTGTACGATTTATGCTTAATTTGATTATAATTTCGCTATCTGGTATATTCAAAGTCTAAAAATATGAAAACCATGGGGTGAAATTATGTTTTTATTTTTGCAGCATCAACCAAAATACTTAATAAAACATTTTGGGCAAGTCTGAAATAAATCGTGTGGCTATCAAGAGCTCTGTGCTTTTTTGCAGTAAAGTACAATTAGCAGAAAAATGGGAAAATCAGTCTTAAACGTGTTGTGTTTGTAAAAAAATAGATTACATACTTGGGATAGTTTAAGTTAGCCCATGCAAATAACATGTTTGGTTGATTTATCTAATGCTATATCATATTTCCATATAATACCCAATAGCAAAACACTTCTCATAAAGAGGATATAACATCATATTTGGCATTTGCTTTCTTCTAAAAAGAGACGCCTTTGGCATTTTCTTATTTCTAAAAATGAGACGCCTTTAATACCAATTTTAGAAGATAAAATTATTCATAAATTCAAAACTGGACGGAGAATTGTCTTTAAATTTTGCATACATATGTACATTAAAGTGGACAACGCATCCGTTATATTAATTTTCAAGTTCTATATATTTTCTATTACACTTGTTGTACCTTGCATCACGCAGGTTATAAGAACTTGGTTTCCTTTATGGAAAATACGTGTACCGATCAATTGAGAAACATGTTAGTAAAACGACTTCACTATCAATACATGTTGTTGTCTAACACATTATAGTTTAATGGAGTGAATTATGTATTTTAGTTTTAATGGTGGCATTCTACATTTTGCCTGTATCAAATACATAGGCATATAAAAATGTCGGATCACTGCTTTGGGGGAATTTTAGCATATTTTTTGTATAAACCCATACTTTAGTCTGACTAAGTACTATTTTAAACATTAAATGAATTGTTAAACAGAAATAATCGCAAAGAATCATTCCAATGTGTATTTTTTCTAAATGTGTAAAAAGCTCGAATTGTGGTCTACGCTAAAAATAGATATCGACGCCAGAGGGGATTACCCGGATGTCAATAAAACGTGATCTCAAAACCAAGTGGTCATGTTGTTTTCGAAGTTTAAAAATAGCTGTCTCTGCAGTGTGGTTGGGATAGGCAATACATGTTTGCAAATGACATGTGGTAATTTATGCTTGACTGTTTACACAGATCTAGGGCATCAACAAACAGCATTTTGCAGGATCTTATTTGGATATTTGAAAAAAGAAAATTTGATCCAAACTCTCGGATACCACCTTAAGCTCAGATAAAAATGACCCTCTAGCTGTATTGATAACCGATCAAACGGAATTATCACCTTTAATTACTATAAAAACCAAGCTGCTAGTAAAACCACATTTCCTTGCGGAATAATTTGTAAATGACTTAACCCATCCTAATTGGAACACCTCGGATAATTTAAACAAAGATGGCTGCTCGGGTGACAGCTTACTACAATATGATGCCGATAAAACTTCAATTTGTGACGGCTTCAAATTTAAATCATCCAATTTGAAGTTACCAAGTGCAGCAGACACACAGCAGACACGCAGCTGTCAAAAGATGTTTTTGTTTATGTTTTCCGGCGAACAAAACGGTTGTGATTTCTGTAAATATCATTGCATGAGATACATCCGAGGAATGATTGTCCCGAGGACAGAATTGCCCGAGGAGTTCCGATTGAACCCATCCCTTTTTTCGACTTGGCAAAAATTTTGTATATACACACGGCAATAGATCCCACGAAAAGTTTTACATATTTTTTTAATTATGGCGTCACTATGAAAGGTGGTATCCGACAGTTTGGACCAGATGTGTTTTTTTATTCAAAGAACCAAATAAATTATTGTTGCCTGGAAAGATCTCGCAAATGCTGATTACTGATATCCTACATCTATGTGGAAAGTGAAGTATAACACATAACTCGTCATTACACATAGGTATTTTCTATCTAAGTCACTCTGCAGAAACAGCATTTTTTTAAACAAAGAAATCACCCGTAACGCTATATAAACATTCGTCTCATCCGCTCTGACCTCGATGTCTATTTTTAGCAGAAATCACAATCATGATTATTTATAGTGTAAGACAGAATGGACATGTAGAGTGATTTATTTCACGGTTTAAACTGTCTTACAATGTAGGCAGTGTTCAAAATCTTCTTGTGTTAGACTTAGGTTTGACTTTTTGCAGAAAGTATGCCCCAAGCCCCCAATCGAGGTTTACGTGTATTTGATGACGACAAACTGTCGGATACCATCTTTAAGCCGATCGTGTTAATGCAAATGACATCCGTATACACACTGTATATATCAAAATAGCTATACCAGTTGAAACCATTACGACATTTGTTACGCTCCCAACTTTAAGCGGAACATATTTTGAATGAAAACAGATTCATGTAAAATATAGCGATAAGATGTTATGAATTCATAATAAAAGAGTTGTGGGTATTTTTAACAAAACAGCACGTTGCAAATGTGTCCCACTGAGACCAAGTTGCTTTCACAGCGCACATTTCAATTTAAAGTAACATGATTTTTAATAGTGTTTGTTGTTTGTTATCCAATATTCGATCATCTAGGGACAATCTATTTCAACTTTAAACGTTCCCGCAAAAACAATTCTCCATTTGACTGACCTTTTATTGGGACCCTATTTTAAAAAAAAAAACTACGACAAGATCAAACTTTATGTTTCATTCTTGCGCAAATATAACATATTAAGTGTTGGTTAAATTCGTTTGTCATTATAAACAAATTGCATACAAATATTTCTTCACAATGAGTATTTTCAGACCACGTTGCCAGTAGGACCTATTCTTTTACCACTGAAGAAACTTTGATATTTTATCTAAAACAAAACTATGCTGCAAATTTCAGTAAAGTTTTAAGCTATAAAAGGATAACTTTAAAACATCAAACACGAAATGGTGTAGATCACGAACAGACAGCTTCTAGCAGTGGTGTGTGTGTGTGGGGGGGGGGGGCATGACTCTCAGACAGCTCCCAGCAGTGGTGTGTGTGTGGGGGGGGGGGGAGCATGGCTCCCAGACAGCTCCCAGCAGGGGGTGGTTGTCAACCAGGAGGGCAAGGGCGGTTGTCAGACAGCTCCCAGCAGGGGGCGGTTGTCAACAGGAGGGCAAGGGCAGTTGTCAGACAGTTCCCAGCAGGAGGCGGATGTCAACCACCCCTTTAGCAGGTAGGTGAGGACATCTGTCAGACGGCTCCCAGCAGGAGGGCAAGGGCGGTTATCAGACAGTTCCCAGCAGGGGGTGGATGTCAACCACCCCTTTAGCAGGTAGGCGAGGATATCTGTCAGACGGCTCCCAGCAGGAGCGGCGGCTGTCAGACAGCTCCCAGCAGGAGGGCAAGGGCGGTTATCAGACAGTTCCCAGCAGGAGCGGCGGCTGTCAGACAGCTCCCAGCAGGAGGGCAAGGGCGGTTATCAGACAGTTCCCAGCAGGGGGTGGATGTCAACCACCCCTTTAGCAGGTAGGCGAGGATATCTGTCAGACGGCTCCCAGCAGGAGCGGCGGCTGTCAGACAGCTCCCAGCAGGAGGGCAAGGGCGGTTATCAGACAGTTCCCAGCAGGGGGTGGATGTCAACCAGTCCTCAGCAGGTAGGCGAGGACATCTGTCAGACGGCTCCCAGCAGGAGCGGCGGCTGTCATACAGCTCCCAGCAGGAGGGCAAGGGCGGTTATCAGACAGTTCCCAGCAGGGAGCCGGCTAGGTGACGCGGATCTACACCATTTGCATAGACAGTATCACGTTCGTTTTTAACATGCTAAGAGTTCTATCAAAAAAACTTTTAAGAACCATCTTACGATGCGGATTTCTTTCTAAAAAAGATCAAATATGTTTTGACATGTTCCCGAGCTAGAACTTTAAAGGTGTTATCCGACTATTTAGACCAAATCTATTTTCTCAAGTAACCAAATATGTCATTTTTACCTGAAAAGATTCTGCAACATGTTGTTCATTGATGTCCAAGATCTGTGTGAACAGTCAAGCATAAATCACCAACCGTCATTGCTAACATGCATTTCCAATCCGAGCCACGCTGCAGAGATAGCTATTTTTAAACTTAGAAAACCACTTACTTTTGAGATCGCGTTATATAGTCACCCGGGTTACCCGCTTTTGACGTCGGTATCTATTTTTAGCATCGACCACAATTCGAGCTTTTTATACCGTTGGAAAAGTACACATTCATAGTGATTTCTTTCACGATTAGTTCTTCTGTCTAACAATTCAGTTAGTATTCAAGATCGTATTTATTAAGACTAAGGTACGGTTTGTACAAAATATGCCTAAATTCCCCCAAAGCAGTGGTTCGATATTATTATATGTATTTGACATAGGCAAGCCGTCGGATACCACTTCTGAAGCTTTAACTGTGGCAGCATCAAAAATACATTTCAAGGTCCTATCCTACCGCTGGACCAAAAATATCCATCTTTAAGTGCTCGTTATAAAGATAATAACGATGTAAATATTACGGTAGTGGTGGTGGAGGAAGTTAACATTACACGAATCATGCTATGGTGATTTTAAGCCATTAAAATATCGGGTTTAATATAATACAATTTAATCACTACTTGAAATCAACAATATATTTGTAATTGTTTCTGGGAACCATGTGGGACACATACCTTCAGTAAAATTTGCACAAGTGCTCAGCACACCCCTCCCTTTCATTCCAGCACATATGGAAAGGTTGACAAAAAAGACAGTGCATATTGCCACGGTGGACAAACAACCCTAACTAGAAAGTACTTGTGGGTGTTTTTTGTTGTTGATGTTGATGTTGTTGTTTTGGGTGTATGTGTGTTTTTTGTTTTGTTTGTTTGTTTGTTTTTATGTTGTTGTTGTTGTTAATTTATATACTTGAGATAATAAATAAGTAATACAAGGTATAAAAGAAACGTACAGAAAAAAGAGATTGTAATGGAAAGTCATTCTGATGAGATTTTGTTAATAAGCTAAAACCTAATAAACAACAGATAGTTGCATCGTAACATGCTTTATGTGCGTGTTTATAATTCGAACTTTCTAAGGGATACGTGTAATTTCAACTTATGATAACTTCTCTGGTAAGGTGGTGTGATGGTTGTGGTAATGGTGATGTGTGGTGGTGATATTTGTGGTAGTGGTGAAAGTAGTGATGGTGGTGGTGGTAGTGTTAATGGTGGTGGTGATAGTGGTGGTGGTGGTGGTAGTGGTGGTGGTGATAGTGGTAGTGTTGATAGTGGTTGTAGTGGTAGTGTTTATGGTGGTGGTGATAGTGGTGGTGGTGGTGGTATTGGTAGTGTTTATGGTGGTGGTGATAGTGGTGGTGGTGGTGGTGGTGATAGTGGTGGTGGTATTGGTAGTTTTTTATTGTTGTTGGTAGTGGTAGTTTGTGGTGTGGTGATAGTGGTGGTGGTGATAGTGGTGGTGGTGGTAGTGTTGATGGTGGTGGTAGTGGTAGTGTTTATGGTGGTGGTGATAGTGGTGGTGGTGATAGTGGTGGTGGTGAAAGTGGTGGTAGTGTTAGTGTTTATGGTGGTGGTGATAGTGGTGGTGGTGATAGTGGTGGTGGTGGTGGTGGTGGTAGTGGTAGTGTTGATGGTGGTGGTAGTGGTAGTGTTCATGGTGGTGGTGATAGTGGTGGTGGTGATAGTGGTGGTGGTGATAGTGGTGGTGGTGATAGTGGTGGTGGTGGTGGTTGTGGTGGTGAAAGTAGTGATGGTGGTGGTGATAGTGTTGATGGTGGTGATGATAAGGGTGATATTGGTGGTCGTGGTGATAGTGCTGGTGATAGTGGTGGTGAGAGTGGTGCCTTCTCGACTCAAAACGTTCTTACAACATAAGTCAGGATTGTGTGCGTGAATTCATCATCTATACACACATGTTCACGGCCATCATCATCAATATATCTTTTCTGTTTAAACAAATAATGTGAGCAAATTAAATAAGAATAAAGAAAACCAAATATAAGTGCTACATAACTGTTTACATCAGAAAAAAATACAATGCGAGCAATATTTTTCCGCAACCTTTATCAGCGCGTTGATATAATATGCATCACACACTTTTATGCTTCTTGTGCACTTCATACCGTGGATGAATAAATTGTCCGGAGGGTCCTGTTGTCGAGTAAAACGTGTCTTGGTAGTCTGAAATGTCGGCTGCTGTTGTGATTCATTAAGACTTTGATAATGTCTCTATATATAACTTTCTGTTGCTGCTGCTGCGGTTGCTGCTAATGATGATGATGATGATGATGATGATGATGATAATGATGATGATGATGATGATGATGATGATGATGATGATGATGATGATGATGATGATGATGATATTGGTGAGGAAGAGGGGGAGGATGCCTTTAAATGAGTTCAAGACAAATGGTCAGCAAGTGCAACTTTTTCTGGAATAAAAGAAAAATATTCAGATTGGAAACTTTTATTATTTCACACGTGTACGCGTTTTCTGTTGCTTTTGTTCATCCTCTTGCTGTTACGAGTTCCTTAACGATCAAACAACAGAAGCATAAAGACAGCGTCTCAAGAAAACCATTTCAATGCTAATTGCTTATTTGTTATGAAATTATGGGTTTTTACGGGAATACGCCCATATCTGCATCTGTTCTTATATAGAACATTTACCACATGTTTTCTATTGTTATAAACCATTTGGTTGACAAGGAAATAAAATTTAATAGTATGTTTAATGCAGCGAGCATTCTGTGCTAGTGAAGATCATATTTCTACAGTTTTATGTCTGTTTAAAAATACAAAGATGAGTATCTTACATATTATGTTTGGCAAAATATGATGAATGGGTAAATGCCATTTTTTTCTTCTTTAGTTCTTGTTGTGTGTCATTTTTATATATCGCACTGATGCAATGGATGCATATTGGTGACGCCCGACTTTTATTGGCGGAGAAAAACCTCAGAAAATATTTGGGTTGAACCACTGGTGCATGGCAGGTCAGCTGTAACACCATACAACACAAAAGTTCAAAACTTGTTCGGAACTCAATTCAACACGATATGGAGCTGATGTATTTCTAGCTTTTACCGCTCGATCATCAACGCCCTATAGAAACATGTTCGGAAATCGTCTAAAATATGTTCAGAGGCAGATGTTTAAGTCACGGTTGGTCAAATTGTCATTTTAAAGCAAAGCTTTATTGCACCACCACATAAAGTAGCAGTAACAATTACCTATTCTCGTCTCTATTTTATATGTGAACATGCCATCCTTTTGAAGATCATGTCATCATGAGGTTAAGGAAATCGAAAGGGTTTTACTAATTTATTGTTTTCCGTTAATGATGAGCAACTAAGTAACATAACCGACCGCAGAGGTAGAAATAAAAACACGTCAGGCCAGCCTCTCTGTAGGTTAACACTTTAGCGACGTGATTTATGCGGCATCCAAAGTTGCGCGTTTGAGCAACGGTTACCGTGGCTGGTGTATGGAAGGCAATCGGAACACCTTGGATAATCTCGGATGTATGACGGAAGTCGGATCACCTCGGCCATTTCCCTAAATGGGACTACCTTTGAGACAGACGTCAGAACAAAGATGGTAGCTCGGGTGACATCTCACTACAGTATAATGCCTGTTAAACTTCAATTTGTGGCTGCTTCAAATTTAAATCATTTAATTTTAATTTACCCAGCGCAGCAGACACGCAGCTGCCAAACGATGATATTGTTTATGTTTTGTGCGAACTACATTTTGGGCATATTCGTCTTCTGACTTCCGGCGAACAAAACGATCGTGCTTTCAGTAAGTATCATTGCACCAGAAACATCCGAGGGATGATTGTCCCGAGGACGGAATTACCCGAGGAGTTCCGATTTGTATGGTAGGGTGACAGCTGGAGAGCGCCAGCCAGCGTTACAGTACATGACACAAGTGAACTTACTGTTATATACGTCATATTCATTGGTCACTGGCAAACAATGCAGTGATTAGCTAAGTAGTGACGCATAATATAAAACAACATAGTGCAAATCGTGTTGTAAGTTATATTCAAAGGCAACAGTCGATAAACATCTTCAAGGCCACATTAACTCGCGCCACACAATAACTCTTAACAAAAAATTCAAAATCAAAGCGCTCAGAATCGCTGTTTGGGTGGTGTCCACTGCAGGTGATCCTGTAGGTGATAACAAGTATGCAAACAACGTTAAAAATTATTCCGTAGCAAATCAAATGTATAAGGCATTGGCTAGACTCCTTGGACGTACATATTTGTTCTGTACACGCACTACTTATTCCGAGGCATGAATAAATGACTGCGAGCAGTTAATGTCATGCAGGGTCAACCCAGCTTTCTCATAACTCTGAACGGTGTCAAAAAAAACCCCATAAAACATCTATGATTCTAGAATGATTTGCAGAGCACTGAACTTTCAATAAACTGGTCCTGGATTCGAATGAAACACAAAGCAATTATTTATTTTTGTTTCCATTACATTTGTTGCTTCCTATTTCGCCAAAAACATGTATTCAGCTCCCACATTTATGGAAAAGGCGTGATTTGAAATCTTTTTTTAAACAACAGCCCATTTATAATCATTACGGTGAAAGTAATACAAGGTATCGGCGAAAGTTATAATGGCTGTTACTACTGTCTGGGTGTTTTATACACACGTATACTAAAATAGTTTCCATCCACAAAATACTGACCACAGGTAAGATTTTATCTCTTTTACTACTCCGGATTAAACTACACGGCCTTCCTGGCGATTCAGGACAAAATGGGAAGAAAACCTAAAAAAAATATCTGAATTTGAAGTGCAACAATGAAGCACGTTTATTCAAGTGACAACATAAGACTATAATTCTTGCCACTATTAAAGCGTGTCTGAAAATTTGACAAAAGTCGATAAAAGGCGCATTGATGGACTGTCCAGCAACAAACAAATGAAGCAGATAAAAATTGCCCCCGCCCCCCCCCCCCCCCCCCCCCCCCCCCCGAAAAAAAAGAACAAGTAATACAAGTAAGGCATTCAAGTAAATTCATGCATGAGACGCCAAGCCTGTTCGGTGCGACCTTTGATATTGGAGGAAGTGGCAGGTCATTGACCCTAGATTGTGAAGCGCCATTGTTCAACTGTTTAGAGTCGTTGGCGTATAAGCACTGTGGCTGTTCCCGGTCCTAGGTGCCCACTGTGGCAATTCCTGGTCCTAGGTGCCCACCGTGGACATTCCTGGTCCCAGGTGCCCACTGTGGCCATTCCTGGTCCCAGGTACCAACTGTGGTCATTCTTGGTCGTAGGTACCCACTGTGGTCATTCCTGGTCGTAGGTACCCACTGTGGCCATTCCCGGTCCCATGGGCCCACTGTGGCCATTCTTGGTCCCAGGTACCCACTGTGGTCATTCCTGGTCGTAGGTGCCCACCGTGGCCAAACCTGGTCCCAGGTGACCACTTTGGTCCTTCCTGGTCCCAGGTGCCCACTGTGGCCATTCCTGGTCCCAGGTGCCCACTGTGGTCATTCCTGGTGCCAGGTGCCCACTGTAGCCATTTCTGGTTCTAGTTGCCCACTGTGGCCATTCCTGGTCCCAGGTGCCCACTGTGGTCATTCCTGGTCCCAGGTGCCCAATATGGCCATTCCTGGTCCCAGGTACCCAGCTAAGACAGTCCTGTTAGGAGGTCTTTCTGAAGACCGACTATCCGTCAGATGTTTTACCCCTATATGGGATATTTCTCAACTATTAACAGGTGGGGATTGTCTTAATAGTCTTAACTAAGTCAGTTTACATTAAAAACATATCACAATTGTATCAAATTTTTTAAAAATCATCGCGAGGTTATTTCGTCGCTTGGGCTTGCAATAAAGAGTTCAAAAGAGTTAATTGTATTCAAGATCCTCTGATAAAATTACAAATGTTTCCATGGGAACATTGTTAAACGTTTTGAATATGCAGATATGATATTAAATGACAACCAAGAGAATACGTACCAAATGTAGCAGTTTGGTTAACTGTAATTGTTACAAAGCCATACTAATAATATAAATATTGTTATTATTATTATTATTATTATTATTATTATTATTATTATTATTATTATTATTATTATTATTATTATTAATTATAGTTATTAGTAGAAGAAGTAGTAGTAGACGTAGTAGTAGTAGTAGAAGTAGTAGTACTAGTACTAGTAGTAGTAAAAGTAGTAGTAGTAGTAGCATTAGTAGTATTAGTAGTAGATGTAGTAGCAGTAGTAGTAGTAGTAGTAGTAGTAGTAGTAGTAGTAGTAGTAGTAGTAGTAGTAGTAGTAGTAGCATTAGTAGTATTAGTAGTAGACGTAGTAGCAGCAGTAGTAGTAGTAGTAGTAGTAGTAGTAGTAGTAGTAGTAGTAGTAGTAGTAGTAGTAGTAGACGTAGTAGCAGTAGTAATAGTAGTAGTAGTAGTAGTAGTAGTATTAGTAGAAGTAGTAGTAGTTGTTGTAGTAGTAGTAGTAGTAGTAGTAGTAGTAGTAGTAGTAGTAGTAGTAGTTGTTGTTGTTGTTGTTGTTGTTGTTGTTGTTGTAGGTGCAATGAAATAAGGCAAATGCTAAGCATAGCAAATTTTCTTTTAAATATAGTTTGCCATATTGCAAACGAAGAAAAGAATGCTAATAATGTGACCTTAGGAAATATGCCAACATTAGCCATTGGATGCTCATTTGGAAAATACATGTAATACAATTCAAACTTATATCGGATACGATGCAACATATACATGTAAAATAAAGTCTGTAGCACTGTAGTTTTTTCTTTTCGTGCTTGTAGAATATTCATTGCCGTGTACACGGATTTTATGACTTGGATAACCTGAATCTGGGTATGGTTTTATGTTGACTGGTCGTCAGTGAGGTTGTCATGGGAGATTGGATTTCAGAGTTTCATCCCCCAGCCATGTAGTAATAGTTTATGCTGCCAGTGAAATACGACACTATAAATCCATTGTAAGAAGGGAAGTATTGAGAACCTTTCGTTCTTGACAGTAAGATACACTAGGACTCATACGGCTCCCTGTCAACCCTTATCATGCTACAGTTACGTCGTAAACTAACTATTAGTGTTTTTTTCTGCTACACCTGCACTAAACTGAGATGAAGTGCATTGCAAGAGAATAAGACGCAAATTGTACAGATCTATATCAAAGTGCACCCAGCAGAAACTGGTTGATCCGGTACTTCTTTGTTTTCCCGTGCCTAGTAATTCGTGGCTAGTATTACAATATGTTACTAGTAGTTGTCTTCAGGTGACAGAAATACATCAGCCCACTTGCCTAGTATGCTTGAAAATAGATTTAAAGTCAGTACACGGCGTCCGATTTCACTTTTTGCATAAAGGTAATGGAACAATGCATTGAAGCAAATGTTTTCAATATAAATGTTCGGTTGAAATTTATGATAAAGCTAGTACAGGTTTCAGTGGTGCATCCGGACGTAGACATTATTGCCATCTTTGTGACTTATAAATTTTCTTAAAAGAAGAGCTTCTGGTGCGAGTTAACTGAAGCTATTACGTGTTATCTTATTTACATATGGCAACGATTGAAATCGTGTCTCCTTATAAATCAAGCCATGACTATAAAGAAGAAATACCGAGCCTAGGTGCAAAGGTTCTTATTGCCTTTTAAAACTTTCGTTATTAAGGACCATACATAGGCCAACAGAAACCAAGGCACTGTATTTAGTGCCATACATAGGCCAACAGCAACCAAGACATTGTATTTAGGGCCATACATAGGTCAACAACAACCAGTGCACTGTATTAAGGACCATACATAGGCCAGCGGAAACCAAGGAACTGTATTTAGGGCCAAACATAGGCTAACAGCAACCAAGACACTGTATTAAGAGCCAAGCATAGGCTAACAACAATCAATGCACTGTATTAAGAGCCATACATAGACCAACAGCAACCAAGGTATTGTATTTATGACCAGACATATGCCAACAGCAATCAAGACACTGCATTTAGGGCCATTCATAGGCAAACAGCAACCAATGCACTGTATTGAGCGGCATACAATCGCCAACAGCAACCACGACACGGTATGTAGGGCAATACATTTGCCAACAGCAACCAAGACACTGTATTTAGGTAAATACATAGGTCAACAGCAACCACGATACTGTATTTAGGGCCTTACATGGGCCAAAAACAACCACGAGTCTGTATTTAGGGCCATACATAGGCACACAGCAACCACGAGTCTGTATTTAGGGCCATACATAGGCCAACAGCAACCACGAGTCTGTATTTAGGGCCTTGCATATACCAACAGCAACCACGACACTGTATTTAGGGCCATACATAGGCCAACAGCAACCACGACACTGTAATTAGGACCATGCATAGGCCAACAGCAACCACGACGTTGTATTTAGGGCCTTACATGGGCCAACAGCAACCACGACACTGTATTTAGGGCCATACATAGGCCAACAGCAACCGCGACACTGTATTTGGGACCAGACGTAAGCCAACGGCAACCACGACACTGTATTTAGGGCCATACATGGGCCAACAACAACCACGAGTCTGTATTTAGGGCCATACATAGGCCAACAGCAACCACGAGTCTGTATTTAGGGCCATACATAGGCCAACAGCAACCACGAGTCTGTATTTATCTCCATACATAGGCTAACAGCAACAACGACATTGCATTTAGGACCCTACATAGGCCAACAGCAACCACGACATTGTATTTAGGGCCTTACATGGGCCAACAGCAACCACGACACTGTATTTAGGGCCATACATAGGCCAACAGCAACCACGAGTCTGTATTTAGGGCCTTACATATGGCAACAGCAACCACGACACTGTATTTAGGGTCATACATATGCCAACAGCAACCACGAGTCTGTATTTATCACCATACATAGGCTAACAGCAACAACGACATTGCATTTAGGACCCTACATAGGCCAACAGCAACCACGACATTGTATTTAGGGCCTTACATGGGCCAACAGCAACCACGACACTGTATTTAGGGACTTACATAGGCCAACAGCAACAACGACACTGTATTGAGGACCATGCATAGGCCAACAGCAACCACGAGTCTGTATTTAGGGCCTTACATATGCCAACAGCAACAGCGACACTGTATTTAGGACCATGCATAGGCCAACAGCAACCACGACATTGCATTTAGGACCCTACATAGGCCAACAGCAACCACGACATTGTATTTAGGGCCTTACATGGGCCAACAGCAACCACGACACTGTATTTAGGGACATACATAGGCCAACAGCAACCACGACACTGTATTTAGGACCATACATAGGTCAACAGCAACCACGATATTGCATTTAGGGCCCTACATGGGCCAACAACAACCACGAGTCTGTATTTAGGACCATACATAGGCCAACAGCAACCACGAGTCTGTATTTAGGGCCTTACATATGCCAACAGCAACCACGACATTGCATTTAGGACCCTACATAGGCCAACAGCAACCACGACATTGTATTTAGGGCCTTACATGGGCCAACAGCAACCACGACACTGTATTTAGGGACATACATAGGCCAACAGCAACCACGACACTGTATTTAGGGCCATACATAGGCCAACAGCAACCACGAGTCTTTATTTAGGGCCATACATACGCTAACAGCAACCACGACACTGTATTTAGGGCCATACATACGCTAACAGCAACCACGACACTGTATTTAGGGCCATACATACGCTAACAGCAACCACGACACTGTATTCAGGGCCATACATACGCTAGCAGCAACCAAGACACTGTATTTAGGGCTATACATACGCCAACAGCAACCAAGGCATTGTATTTAGGGAAATACATAGGCCAACAGCAACCAAGACACTGTATTGACGGAAATACATAGGCCAACGGCAACCAAGACACTGTATTTAGGGAAATACATAGGCCAACAGCAACCAAGGCATTGTATTAGGGAAATACATAGGCCAACAGCGACCAAGACTCTTCATTTAGGGAAATACATAGGCCAACAGCGACCAAGACTCTGTATTTAGGGAAATACATAGGCCAACAGCGACCAAGACACTGTATTTAGGAAAATACATAGGCCAACAGCAACCAAGACACTGTATTTAGGGAAATACATAGGCCAACAGCAACCAAGACACTGTATTTAGGGAAATACATAGGCCAACAGCAACCAAGACACTGTATTTAGGGAAATACATAGGCCAACAGCAACCAAGACACTGTATTTAAGGAAATACATAGGCCAACAGCAACCAAGGCATTGTATTTAGGGAAATACATAGGCTAACAGCAACCAAGACACTGTATTTAGGGAAATACATAGGCCAACAGCGACCAAGACACTGTATTTAGGGAAATACATAGGCCAACAGCAACCAAGGCATTGTATTTAGGGAAAAACATAGGCCAACAGCAACCAAGACACTGTATTTAGGGAAAACATAGGCCAACAGCAACCAAGGCATTGTATTTAGGGAAAAACATAGGCCAACAGCAACCAAGACACTGTATTTAGGGAAATACATAGGCAAACAGCAACCAAGGCATTGTAGTAAAACATAGTCAATGGTTTTACAATAAATAGTTTCCATTGTCACACAATAGCAATAGGTCTCATTAAGAACATTGTTTTGCTATAAAAGGTTGTATCCGACAGTTTGGTCAAAACATTTTTTCTCAAATAAACTAAATGGTCCTGCAAAATGCTGTTCATTGATGCTAAAGATCTGTTTGAACAGTCAAGTATAAATACCCACTCGTCATTGCAAACAGGTGTTTCCTGTCTGAGCCACGTTGCAGAAACAGCTATTTTTAAACTACGTGACCTATTACAGACATCCGGGTAAGCTGCTCTGACGCCGATATCTATTTTTAGCAGATACCACTATGGCGCTTTTTATACATTTGGTAAGACTGAACATTTAGAGTATTCTTTCTGCAATTTGTACAGTCTAACAATAAAGTTAGTGTTCAAAATCATCTTTAGAACAAGTAATGTATGCGTTTATGGAAAAAGTATGACGAAAGTTTAATATTGGGCAACTGTCCGATGCCATCTTGAATGTTTGGAAACATGTATATTAGAAGTATATAACACTATGCCCCTCTCTCTCTCTCTCTCTCTCTCTCTCTCTCTCTCTCTCTCTCTCTCTCTCTCTCTCTCTCTCTCCCTCTCTTTCTCTTTGTCTCTCTCTGTCTCTCTGTCTCTGTCTCTTTTCCTCTCTCTCTCTCTCCCCTCTCTTTCTCTTTGTCTCTCTCTGTCTCTTTTCCCCTCTCTCTCTCTCTCCTCTCTCCCTCTCTCTCTCTCCCTCTCTTCCTCTTTGTCTCTCTGTCTCTCTGTCTCTGTCTCTTTTCCCTCCTCTCTCTCTCTCTCTCTCTCTCTCTCTCTCTCTCTCTCTCTCTGTCTCTCTCTCTCTCTGTGTCTCTCTCTCTCTCTCTCTCTCTCTCTCTCTCTCTCTCTCTCTCTCTCTCTCTCTCTCTCTCTCTCTCTCTCTCTCTCTCTCTCTCTCTCTCTCTCTCTCCCAACCAATTTGTAAGATTGATTATACATTTTTGTACTAAGGGTGCGAGCTGTATAATCCTTATCAATACCTATATCTGGTCAAATATCAGGTCTGTTGAAGCAATCCCGTCATTTGTGTCCTGACACTGACTCGATGAATAGCTGGTTTAGTATATAACAATGTTTTCTATTTAACACAGACATCAACGGTGTCATCAATATCGTTATTAGCTAGTCATGGTCGGCCGTTCATCAATGTAAAGTCAATAGGCTAATCTGCTGGACACGTACTTTCACCTTTGAGTCAGTCAGCGAACTTGTATTGACCATTTTCATTCAATTTCATATGGGACAAGAGTAAAATAATTTCTCATGCACAATCATGAATGTTTCATCCGTAAAAAAGGGAATGATTTTAATCCAATCTGCAGACTCACAGCGCCTTTTCCCCCTTTGTAAAGAACTCGGTTTCGTTTTCAAATAATCATTCGGGACCAATGGCTTTGAATAGAAGCGCAATTAAGTCTGAACCACTGACCTTCGGCAATTCTCAATGAAAAACGATTGGGGGTCAATTAAAGTGGTATTTGATCAAAGACATAGTCAATGCATGTTTGCGGTATGCCGAATTTGTGTTCTTTTAACAAACTTGACTTTACCATCTAGAGGTGTCATTCCGAACCCTCGGTTCTTTTCCATAGAATTGTTATTATGTATATATGGCACCATGTTGTATACCTGGTTGGAGTAAAGGCTTGTTCGGTTCTGTTCTGTATTATTCTTTTCTGTTCTGCACCTTGCGTCAGATATGTCGTAGGACCATTTGTAAGTCACAAACTATTACTGTATTGTTTTTTTTCTCTTTTCTTTAAAAGATAAGATCTGCGACTTGACTTGTGGTCAGATCGTTTTACACAATTGAAACATAATCTGTGTTTGGAATAATTATTCTTAGTTTAGGACTGTCGATAAAGTGGGAAAAGGAACGTTGCCGAATCTCTATTTTTAATTCCTTACTATGATCTACGTTTAAAATTAGTTATACCATTTACACCGAATCCTATTTTTATAAGTCTTTCTAAAATATACAGATAAGACCATTGTCTTTTGACGGACCATTCGTTCTTATGTCATTCCTTCTATGATTCTTAACATGGGGCGGGTAATAGCAAGCATAAAGACCTAGCAAATTAATTTGAGAACATCTAATAATTGACTAGACCTTAAATGTCTGTTTCTTTAAACTTTTTACATGAGAACTACTGAATCCATGCAAAAATAGCCCCCAAATTTCAAAATATCGAATCGTTAGCGATTATTACATTTAATTATATTCTTTTACAGAAACAAAGACTATGGGTCATCGTGTGAACAAGACTTAGCTGCGACCTTCAAAATGTCAACAATTCCCAAATTTTATATCCGGTATATAAAATACAAACGTAATAGTTATATTGTAATCAGTATGCACGACGTTAGAAAGTATTTTACCATAAAGCAATCACAAGTGATATTGAAAAGAAGGCAGGTGGTCGTAAAAGTGTCTCTCTACAAAGCGCGTAGGGAAAGTTATATATCGTCTTCTTCTAATATGGGCGTTTAAAACGCGGTCATAAACAATCCCTAAACACATGCATTGTATAATATCTATTAAACACGTTTCCACAACGAGATCCGAATTAAAAAAGAAATATGCTTGAAAGAGATATAAAGTACTCAACAATTCGTTACAAACACAATAGATTTACCATTAGTTTTGATGAATAGGTATATGGTTGTTATACCGAAAGAAATGTAGAAATAAAGAGTTATGCAACACATGTATTTTAAACAGACCTGTTTATCACAGCAAAACTATAAACGTGTTTCAATTAGTTGTATTTTAACATAAAAATGACATTTGTAGGGCGTGAGTTCTGTTTGCAAATTCCTTTCCTGTTTATATATCAGAGGAGTTTGTCGGGGTGGGGATGTGTCAATTAGAATATGACTAGTATTTCAACACCTTGTAACAATCTTTGTCATCTGCATCAGATAATGAAATCTGCGGTCTGGGTAATCAATGAGAAGTCTATACCTATCCTCGCATCAATCTACTTTGTTGAGTCTTAGCTGTATAAACGTACTGGTGAATGGAAGGCCTGAGTGGCGTTCAGGTCACCAGCACAATGGCCCAACCTATCTGGCACGGTACTTTTATTAATGGAGCTAGCCCAGATCAATGGGCCCTGTTCAATAGGAAATACATTTTAAGCAGTTAAAATATTGATAAAATTACTTAAGCACAATTGTATTATAAACAGGGATCTAGCAAAACAGATACTTGGGCTTTTTTAAATTTCTCGTCAATGGGAAATGCATTTTAAGAAATCAAAATAGTGCAAGAATTAGGTTAGTAATATTATAAAAAAATCGTGCCCAAAAAAGCACTCGAATGTTTTGAACAGGTGAATCAAATTCCAGCTGCCAGATCCAGCATACGAATGTTTTCATAACCGTAGGGCTATTTTACAACGCGGTTATAAGGTGGCCAGTGATTGTCAACTGAGCTGTATGAATGTACGTGGTGAAATATCTGTACCAGTAATTTCATAGTTGGATAATGCTGGTAATTGCGGGGGAATCCAAATATGTCTTGGCCCTAAAGAAAAGATGACATTCCGAAAGTCCTCGGAGTGTTTTGCGTATGACGTTAATTACAGTCTCTAGGAAGTAAAATATCCCAAATAGGCGCCAGTGGTATCGCCTGTTAATAACCATTTACCATTATAGTTTAAATCGTAAGCAATAAGGTTAAGCGGTTCTATGGAAATATTCTTCTAATTAAAATAAATGCAACTGTTTTATAAGAATTCCACAATGGTTGTTTAGTAATACGATGAAATGACGATCTCTCATAACTATAGTACCACAAGAAAATGCAGACAGACCACTTATAACCCGAGAGTCTGCAACGTATCATATGTAAGTGCACGATACAATTAATGTTTCTGTATTTGCCGTAACTTATACAAATGAAAGTCTCATATTTAATAGGGTCTATCGTGTTGTTATTTATCAATTAATCACATGAGAATAAATATTATAATAAATCATCGTTATGTTATGTTCGTCTGTGCTATGTTAACAAAGTTTTGTGTTTTGTTTATTTGTTTGTTTTTTAAATACATTGCAGCGACCATTTATGATCAGGATAGCAACGTCCAGACTTTTGGTGGAGGAAGATCCCAGACACATGTCTGGGAAACAGCCGGCGGACCGCAAGTCAGCTGGCAGACCTTCTCACATTAAGCCATTCGCCCCGAACGGGACTCGAACCCACGCGGAGAGAGGCTAAGCAGTCAGAGGAGTTACAAATCGGCGACTCTACCACTACGCCGCGGGCGCCCCTAAAGAAAATTTTATTACAGCGGAAGTGTATTGTTATAAATATGATAGCAAACAAATCTTAAAATACTTATTTCCATTTATTTCTGTTATGAAACATTTAAAGAATTCTAGCATTTTGTTCAAGGTGTTACATATATAGCTCCATTATTTGTTAATTAAAATGATATCCAATTAACTTTTGAATCTTTTGCTTAAGTCAGTAATAAAGTGTCACATACACTAAGCAATATACGCGCCATTGATTAAAAAATGATCACTTATTAACGACATGTTTTCATACAAATAACTCTCCACGCGTGTAAGAATCAATTAAAAACCAAGCCTATACACCGCCATCCCCCCCCCCCCCCCCCTTCCTCCTCATTTTATTTTAAATAAACAACTGATAGATACAAGTGTTAATGCTGTGTGTATTTACAAATATATTTAATCGATCAAACCTACTCAAAACAACAAGATAGCTATCAAAGCATCAAAAGATAGACAACATGCCAAAATTCTGGGTGTTGGCTTCAGCACTTGTCTTTGAACCTAGGTCAATGGATATTGTCCCTTTTGTGATAATTAAAGAACTCATTATAAGACGAAACCATACGTTAAAATGGTTTTCTTTTGGGTAACACCCTTGTTATTATACTGGATCGTGACAAAACCGTCACCAGCCTTTAAACGCCTTGCGCCGATATCCTCATGGGCTCGCCGCTACCCGGCGACTAAGCACCCACAGACAGAATTTTCTCCTTATATATAGGCGGCTATTTTTAGCCTGGGAATCCGTACGAGTGCTTTCGTGAATGACACCCAATATGGCGTGTAAAGTAATTATTCCATGTGCAGCGGTCCGCTTCATACCAGTGTCGTATTTGCTCCTTCCTTTTATTTTGGAGCCGCTTTGGTATGCCACAAGGAGGTCGATCAATTGTAAGTAAAAAACGGTGAGCGTGAAAATAACACCCCCATGACAATAGCTAAGGCATTAGTCTGTGGTGATTAATACTTCAGTACACATACATACTTGTAGTAAGGAGGGGCGGCTTAGCTAGATATTTATTTTAAAAAGTAGGTTAAAGTAACATTAAAGGAATTGAATCAAATTTTTACTATGAAGTTTTATCCTCAATGACGTCATTAAGACAGTACGAACGCCTTTATATCGTTGTGTTATCTTTTGTGTTTTATATCACATTCTGCGACGGATTAAATAACCACAATTTTACAATTTTACAATAAATAAACATCAAATTAACATAAAATGCGACTTATTACACAGACAGGTTTCAATTTTTTAAACATATCTTCACAAGTGGGTGGTCTCAAGACCAGATCAGCGTGTTTGTTCATGCGATGCACAGTGCACGTGCACGTATTTTTCACATCCTTGTCAAGTTTACAAAATGACATTCACATAAACGTGACTGTTACATAGATCTAAGGTCATTTATTCCCCTAACATCACTTCCTGATTGAAAATCAATGTTATATAATTTTAGATTGTACTAATTAAACTCGATAAACTATCTTACCCATTACCAGTATATCCAAATACCTTGTTTTTATTATGTATATAGTTGGCCCCTTTTTATTCCCCACGAAACTGAACTATTCTTATTGTCTATCCTTATATTGCGGCAGATACAAATTAAATATACTTAATGGTCCATTTACGTAGCATCTTTATATAGCCGTTTATGTTATTGGAGAAACATTTGGCTTAGATCAAATTCGTTCATCTGTCATTATATCACTTGAAGAATTTGGTCGAGTGATGAAAACAATGTAACTGTTTATTAACGAAGGACAAACTTTGAATAGATAACGGAACAGAACAGAACAGGAATTTTATTTGTACATAAGGGCCTTAAGCCCCTGATACAATTTGCATAAATATACAAAACAAGAGTAATGTTGATGTCATTGTATTTATCTTAATCTTTTCATAATTGCATAAACAAAATAACATAATTTGATACTGAGGTAAAATGCGTGTCACATTATTGAGAAACAGAACACATTTTTACCTGTATATTTTATCTTTTCCAAAATGGAAGACTTTTTCAAAGACGTTTGTGTCGTCAGACTTATTTAGTTGGCCACGTCCTTTTTAATGGCCGCAAGAGATTGTTTAAATGATTCGAAAACGCACACAAATAAAATAGAAATACTATGTGAGTCTCGTAAAGTTGAAAAAAACTGTTCCAGCTTTAAAACAAATCAACATTAATTCAATATATCGAAATTTCTGCATATATGTGGGTACTGGATAAAACTTTGTAAACATTTTGTATGATACGCAAAGAATTAAAATAATTTCTCATTACTTCAGCTGATTCTTTTGATAAAGACCCATCACACTAGTTTTCAAATTGCTTAGCCTTGCTATAGCAAATAACTCGCAAAAAATTTCATCAACCTTAATTTAATAAAGTACAACTTCCCCTCTCCCTCTCAATTAGCGTTTTCTGGGCAGCCAACTTACGTTTGCATAGTTGTTTCTGTGTTTGTTTTTTAATTGTTGACTCACTGCTGCTGCGGTGACAGTTGTTGTTGATGATCACGATGATGTTGTTCTCTTCGTCGTTGTTGTTGCTTTCTTCTTGTTGTAGCTGTAGTTGCGGCATTTATTTTTCTTGATGCAACGATGATAAAATTGTGTAGGATATAAAAGCAAACCAGGAGACTCTTTTGACCTATAGCTTTTGGTTAATTCATATTCTTGGTTTTTTGTGATTTAATTGTGTGTTTTTTTACATTTACACCTGTCCTTTCTGGCCGGCCGCAATAGCTCAGGTGGTAAAGCGTCGTCTTTGTTACTTTATGACAAGGTCACAGTCTTTTTGAATGTCAGTTTAGATTATACAAGTATTCTGAAAGACAACTTCTATAAACCCCTATGTACACAAACAGGCAGTTAAAGCTGATATCCGACAGTTTATCTATATAAAATGCATGTATTTTTCAACGGTTTCTGGAAAGGTATGCATAATATCTGGATTAACTCATACTACAGTCTAAGTAAAGACGATTTGAAACACTACCTATATTGTAAGACAGTACAAATTGCGAAAACAAATAACTTTTACTGTTCATTATTTTCATATTTATTATTAAGCACGACCGTCCGCAATAGCTCAGTTGGTAAAGCGTCGGCTTGCGGGTCGGGAGGTCCTGGGTTCAAACCCCGGCCGGTCAAAGCAAAGACTTTAAAGTTGGTAGTAGTGGCTTCCCTCCTAACGCTCGGGGCTAAGGGGACAGCATTACGCCTGACTCGTCGGTGTCAGTATAATGGACCGGCCGGGTTCAGTCCCTGGGCACCTCATAAGTGCCCCTGTGCTATAATGATAGAAATGTCGATGCACAGTATCGGCAAAAATGCCGGCTAATCCTATCCCATCCCTTTACACCTGTCCTTTCTCAGTTTCAACGTTAAATGTTTAGTCCAAAAGGAAATAACAACAATGCTATTTTCCTCGTGTCGTAAAAAGTCTGTTTTATATTTTAAATTACTATCTTGTTACTGACATATTTGTTCTTACGACACCTATCTTTATTCTAGATAAGTAAATCACGCATTTGGATAAAAAAAAAAACAGCCTTTCCATAGTTCCTATTTAAAATATTTTATTATATTGAACCCCAAATGTTTTACTTCCATGTATGTTGCATATAGCTAAATTTCGGCTACATATCATGTCAAGTAAATAAATATTTATTCGGTTAATTAATATTTTACCTCCTCTATCATCTCAACTATTTACTTAATTCCAAGGGTGCATTTCATCATAAATCTTTAGATCATTTTGTCTCTTAAGAATCGCTTTACTTCGTAAGAGCGTTTCATTAATATTTCGCACTTACGACAATTTGTTGAAATCTTAAGATTTTTTATGCAACGCACCCAAAATTATCACCTATTTTTATATAACTCATACTGTCATGCAATGAATGAGACGACATTTTGTACACGTTTGGTTTACATGTTAAGCACCGAAATTCGAAACTAAACTTTGGTCGTTATATTACACACTTTATTTTTTTTTCTGTTTACAATAGCCGATCATTCCGACTTATCCTAAGGTTACAAATTAGCTGGCTTAATCTAGATTAATTAGTCGGCAAGTTGTAGAACGCTTCATAGCTGGCTTATTTGGACAATAAATCATACCATAACTGACAATATAGATCGATAAAACGTATTATTATTTACTACTTGTTCGTAATACTGTAGTGCTAAGGCACAGTTGTTATTTTAATCTTAATCTGTAAAAAAGTCTGGTATATATGGTAAATAGGCTGGGACGTTGTCTGTCTTATCAAGGTTTTTATTACAAATGTCGCCAGATACAGTCAATCCAAAAGGTAGTATCTGACGTTTTGGACCAAAAGTATTTTCATTAAATATCTTAATAAACCTAATTACCTAACCTTACCTTAACAAGTCTCGCAATGTTTTGTTTACTGATGGCCTATACCTGTCTGAAAAGTGAACCACAACGCCACATTCCTTATTAAAATTATGTATTTCCTATAACAGCCACGGTGCACAGTTAGCTATTTTTAAACTAAGAAAACCACGTGACCACTAAGGTTTTAGTTCATCCACGTCATTCGCTGTGACGTCGATGTCTATTTTAAGCAGAGATCACAATCTTTTTTATTTATAGATTTGAACAAAAATAACTTTTTTAAGTGTTGATTAGCGGGTTTTACTGCCATTAAACTGAGTTACTGTATGTGTTTTCTGAAGAAATTATGCGCAAATGCCCCAGAGGTAAGATATAGTTACATATATTAGATATAGGCAACTTTCGGATTCAACCTTTAAAATAGGTGTCATATTATGATTGGGACTGTAAAATAACTAGCACTGATGTACATATGCATATCCATAGAGGGAGAGAGAGAGAGAGAGAGAGAAAGAGAGAGAGAGGGGGAGGGAGATGGGGAGAGAGAGACATACACACACAGAGACAGAGAAAGACAGACAGACAGACAGATAGAGACATAGACACACAGAGAGACAGAAAGAGACACAGAGAGAGACAGAGAGAGAGTCATAGACAGAGACAGGGAGAGACACAGAGAGAGACAGAAAGAGAGAGACAGACATAGAGGCAGATAGAGACAGACAGACAGATAGGAGACATAGACACAGAGAGATACAGAAAGAGACAGAGACAGAGACTGAGAGAAAGACACACAGAGAAAGAGAGAGAGAGAGAGAGAGAGAGAGAGAGAGAGAGAGAGATTGAGACAGATATGGTCCAAACATACGGGGGATAGATAAGCAATACATAAAAGCCAAATTCTCATTTAATGTTATTTTTTCCAATTAAGACTTGTCCAATGAAAGCAAAAATGTTGGTGAAAGCCACACTTTTGGTAAAAGCAACAGGTTTAGTTTGGTCTGTAAGTCCATCGTGCCTTAACAATTATCAAAATATATAGGCCTTCAGCTATTGTTTGCGGAGGAAATCTCCAGACAAGTGTATGGGTAGAACCATCGGACTTCCAGCTATTGTCGGCGGAGGAAAACTCCAGACAAGTGCCTGGGTAGAACCATCGGACCCCCTGCTATTGTCGGCGGATAAAATCTCCAGACAAGTGTCTGGGTAGAACTATCGGACCCCCAGCTATTGTTGGCGGAGGAAAACTATAGACAAGTACCTGGGTAGAACCATCGGACCTCCAGCTATTAGTGGCGGAGGAAAACTCCAGACAAGTGCCTGGGTAGAACCATCGGACCCCCAGTTATTGTCGGCGGAGAAAATCTCCAGACAAGTGCCTGGGTAGAACTATCGGACCCCCAGCTATTGTTGGCGGAGAAAAACATACATTCTTTGCCGATTAAAAAAAAGAAACTTTATATTTTGTGCAAGGTACACCACCTTCGGAAGCGTCGCCACCTGTAGTCATAGTTTTGATCTTTAATCTTTCTTGAGGTTTTTTTTTAAATCGGGTTCTATATGTTTACTTTGCGTACATAAATGTTTTGCTTGTTAGTATTGTTTTACCGGTGATTATAATGCTTGCTTGCCCAACATTCGTATATGCTCGATCTGGCGCTACCTAGCACAGCTGTGACATGGTGATCATATCTTCAGATTTCGAGTCATACTACTTGTGGTACGTATGTGTTTATTTGTTTGTTTATTGGGTTTATCGTCCCACCAACAATATTTCAGTAATCTGGAGACGGTGTCCACTTGAAGCAGATATAGTGCTGCCTTCACTGTGTTGAGCATGCCGTAAACACCTGGCATGATACCACACCCAGTCACATTATCCCGACACCGGGCCAACCAGTCGTGGAACTACTCTTATATTTGCTTGAGCGTTAGCAAGGGAGCTATACCACTACCAATTTTAACGACTTTGGTATGTCGCGGCCCGGGATCGAACCCGGGGCCTCGCGTCGGCTGGTGTCTTTTATTATTACACCTAAATATATACTTTCTGTTATTTTCATCAACACATTTTTTTTTTTGAAAGAACGTCAGATGTTGTTGATTTTTAAAAAAAAAATACAATCTAGAACTTATTTAAGGTCATATTCAAAAGCAAGGACCGTGTGTATGACTTGGCATTCAAACGCGTTTACTATGGGCGGTTTCCTTAAAGTTAATATTGTTTCCCGTTTTATCCATTCAAAATATACTCAAATATTTAATCAACCTATATTCAGACAGTGGTCAGTTAGATCAACAGTATTGCTTGCAAAGAATGGCCATTGACGGTAATTGGCAAAAACACGTAACTGGTTATGTATTATTTTACTAGCTAAGTCATTATGGCAGTCAATAAATGAAAGGAAACAATTAAGTGACTCTTGACCGGGGACTGACCAGATGAAGTGTTTCGGTGCATTGTAGAATTAAATAAGTTAGTGAAATCCAAAGAGTAATATTTATTCTTAAGAAAATAACGGATCTTGTATAAAAACAATTTGAATAATATTAACATTCAATTGTTAAAAATACAACAGCAACATATTTGTTTTCATACCGAGATTCAGAAATCGTTTGGCTTGCTGTTATTATTAGATTGTTGTATTCAGAAAGTAATTGGGATTTTTACTAAAACTAAAATCTTAAAACTAAAACGTAAAGCAAGTATTTATCTGTTTAAAGTGAACAAAGTTGATACATCCTATATGGTTGTTAACGGTGGTATCCGACACTTTGGGCCAATTTTTCTTCTCCTCAGAAAACAAATAAATCATTTTACTTAAAAGGGCCCTGCAAAATGCATGTTCATGGACACCCTAGATCTATGTAAACAGGCAAGCATAAATCCCCACTCGTCAATGCAAACCGGTATTTCCTATCTGAGCCATGCTGCAGTGATAGCTATTTATAAACTACGTGACGATTTACTTTTGAGATCACGTTATATCATTATCCAGGTAATCCGCTGTATGTTAAGAAAAGCTCTTTATCGTGCTTAATTGGAAAAATTGAACTTTTAAAAGTGTTTTATTTCACAATAATAATTGTCTTATAATAAAGGCAGTGTAGAATACCGTCTTTACTAAGACTTAAAGTATAAGTTTATGCAGATATTCCCCAAAGTAGTGCTAAGAAAGTGTTATATGTACTTGACATAGACAAGCTGTTGGGTGACACCTTTAATATGAAGAAAACGAGAAAGCCAACTCTGTATAAAACCTATTGTATGTTCACATTCAGAGACAACGGTGAGAGCGAAGTCAGGGTATCTCCTTCCTTGTTCAGTCCAAATATTAAACTTTTAACAGTTAACAAAAATTCTCAATCTGGCGAAATATTCTTTATCTTCGTAAAATAAATGCAAAGAAACCATAGCGTAATAGCAAAATACTTATTTTAATTAAAGAAAATAAATAAATAAAACGCAGGAAATGGGATTCGAACCGGAAGCTTAACAACTCGACCATGGTGCAGATGTTATTTACTTGTACTCGCCATTCATAATTCGATTATCAGTCTCATTCTTTCCGAAGTTCATTCTTATTAAACAAACTGTTCTATGGTTAACTCGTTAAATCAACCCCATTGCTTATGGAGTATGTTTGTATCGTAAAATATACAATGTACAAAAACTTCATACAGAATAGTTTAGGCCGAGGTAAATTACATCATTTGTAAAAATATATTGCAGTACCCGGACAAATTAAGACGATACAGGTATTATTTTCATTTTTTTTAAATTACACCATTTTGATCAGACGACAGGCGTGTCTATCAAAACTCGCGTAGATATATTGGCACTCCTTTGGCTAGTTTGGGAGGAGTCACTGGTTCAACCAGAACACATTATCCCATCGACTATCGCTGGCGAGCCAAAAAAAGACCTGTTGATGTGACGTACATCCTACAATTTCAAAGTGATGTACATGAACTGATAAATTGTTTATCATTGACAAGGTGCGTCTCATTTTACCAATTTGTGTACAGTCAAGACGCCTTGCCGTGGAAGCCAATCCGTATTCTTTGTTAGGAATAGCTGGAAATAAGACTAACATTGATCCCTTAATAACCACTTATATTTGATTATTAAATTTAAAAAGTATTAGTGCGCCTGCACAACTACAATTAACTTGCTGTTTTTGTTGTAGTCTTTGTTCTTGTCGTTGTTGTTGTCTTCACTAGAGAAATCACCATGCATGTTGCAAAACTACGAGGAAAATTGATACAAACATTTGAATATTGAAGAAAAATAAAATGGTTCGAAACTTAAATTTAACTTGACGTATAATGGGTGACATAAAGTTACAGTGGACCAGATGAATGCGATTACAGCTCCACTGAATCCACTATGCATGAACACTGCATACCGTTTTCCTTATTTAAGTATTAAACAGTGCATTATGACTTGAGCTGAAAACGGGATATCGTCTAATCCATCTAATAACACCTACTGTTTACTATTTTTGTACTTTCAATTGAGGAAGTTAGGAAGAAACACCCATCCTATCGCTTCATCACATCAGCTGTACGGCGAACCTTCGATATCCAATCGGCATGTGTTTATTTGAACATTTTCCAATCAGAACCACCACCAAAACGATAGCTGAATCATTGTGCTAAATATAAATGATAATATTTGTTTTATGTTTTTTCCAAGAATGCATTTTAGCAAATATTAGCAATGATTAATATCTTTAGATAAGTCGCTAACTAAGCTTATGTGGTTTTAAGTAGTATTATGTTTATGTCACGCTGGTAACTGGAAAAGCACGTTATTATACGATTGTGTTTAATGTCGTAGATTCAGATCGCCCTGATGGGATCCAATCTGATCAGAATACACACTGTCGCTTCTGCGTCTAAAGAAATTTCTTGCTTCAATTGCATATATCTTTAACAATTTTTTGTTGTTGTTTTTTATTAATAAATGAAAAATAAAAATCGTTATAAGTAAAATAATTAGCAATTTATATGCAGTTATACTTCATTTGCTTGCTTGAGCATCCCACGAACAACCTTTAAGTTGTCCGGATACGGTGTCTATTTAAAGCTCATGTAGTGCTGCCTTCACTGTGTATAAAACATTGAGAACAAATGGTATTACGTCATGATATCACATATCCTGACACCAGACCTAACAATCGTGGAACTTCTCTTATACGTGTATTTGAGTGAGCCCTGATAATTGACCTAAACTTCTCCCGTTCCCGACTTGAACCCGGGACCTCCTTGAGGCCGACGCTTAACCGAATGTACGACTAAGTCTAGTAATAGAACTATCACGAAAATAATACATGTAGTACTTTACGTACTACTAGATCTTAAGCAAACGTGTAAAAACTTTGGTTTTCCAGCCTACCAGCGGTGTGCCGTTGGTTCTACACAAACTTAAGTCTAGGGTCTTCCTCCACCAATAACTGGCTCTATGTCATCAATATGACCATAACTGTGTCGGGAAGATGTAACAAAAACAAAACAAAAACAAAACAAACAAAAACACACACACACATAACACACAAAATGAAAGAGCACGGATGCGAGGTGAATATAGTGATCATGCGGACTAAACATTCTAATTAAACTGTTAATAACAGATTTTAGAGTAACGAACCGTAACTCTGATGGGAACTAGACTTATGCTACTTTGCTTTCTTTATTCTTGTCTGCTACGTCTGTAATTACCAGCTGCATTTCTTACATCGGTATACTCGGTTTCATTTCGCAAACAAGACCGCGCCAAACGGCTGCGAATTCCAACCAATGCCTGCTACTTTTTATAATTACAAGTTAAGATTTATTATTACAAGCGACGCGACGCTGTTTAAAAACCGAACCTCAGTTCTTTTCCCTGAAAAGCGCCCCACCGAACAACTGCGACATCGTGTTATTGACTGCTACACTATCACCCCATAAAACTGCATTCCATTAGAAGCACCGCTCTCAAGAGTGGCGCTAGTTATTAGCAGTCACGCTAAAAGAATGAAAAAGAAAGGGTAATCAATGAGTAAAAACTTATAACAGTATATCATATCATATTATCAATAAAAATAATGATATGTGAATATTGGCGGCAACATATGTAACGTTTAAGTAACCAGAAAAAAAAATCTAAGCAGAAGCCTTCGAGTTATTTTCTGGTTTGACAGAGACGTCCATGCACACACACACACACACACACACACACACACACACGCACACACACACACACACACGCACGCACGCACGCAAGCACGCGCGCGCGCGCACGCGCGCGCTCATTTAGCTGACTTGTTACTAATAAGTTTTCATCTTTAGAGGCATAACACGAAACGACTTAAACGCCTCTAGATACGCTTGTCAAAAGTGGATCTTTGATTCTACCCAAAAAGGTGCTTTATTCTGTTTTCACGTTTCAACCTGTAGTGTAGTAGGAGTATGTTTTGCGGCAACTGAGGTGGAGGGTTCCGGAAGTGACGCTCCCGGAAAGTTTTTTTTTGTTTTTTGTTAGTTGTTTTGTTGTTGTTGTTGTTTTTATTTTCCGGGATGTCAGTGACTCGTTCTGACGTGCATTTGGTGGCAAAGGTAATATCCTTTTGAAAAAAAAATTAAATGAAAAAAGAGAAGATTTTTGTAGAGCATATACTGGTCATTCAAGAAGACGACAGTTGTTTTTGCCTATTTTAAACATTAAAATGAACATAACCCGATCTAGTTTTGTCTATTTAGAGGTATCTTTATCTTTTAACCGATAATCTTATTATAACTTAGTTGCTGTTATAGTCATGTCCATTTGGTTAAATTAATTTACTCCTGTTAAGCAATATTTCAAAGTTGTTTGATTTCAACAATAAAAAAACTTAACATAGGATTGACATAAAATTCTACATCGCTATCTTTGGAATATGCAAAGTTATTAAATGTTTTATTAAAGTAAAGATTACCTGAGTATTTAATGTACCTCTGTGGTATATTTTGCAAATTTCACTTGTGCAACCAGCACACTCTGGTTTGATTTTTCTTAATGTGACATGATGCGCAAAGTATAACAAAAGACTGAAATCGGACACGCTCATTTCGTTCCCTTATAAAGTTACCAAGACTTTTCTGCCATCTATGCATAACTTACATCGCCTTGTCTAGCATATGCATATGTAAGTTGTGCAAACTGTAAATTTGCATTGCTTAATGAAAATACACACAGCAGGTAGTGTTTTAAATTAATATGTGTAAATATGTTGTAAATTTCGTTTTTAGCCCTTTCGTACGTACTAGAGGCCGTTAAATAGGTTGCATTTAACCTTAGCATATTCAGAATTTAAGTTTTAAAACTGGAAAAAAAGTTGTGTTCACCGGATTTCCAAAGCTCATATTTCAGATATGATATACCGTGTTTTCAATTGAAGCATATATTGTGCTTGCTGAAATGTTTACCAGTTTGACATGTGTTCTAAATGCAAAAATTGAAGAATTATAAAATCGGATATGAGTGTTCATTAGATACTGAAAATATTAAATGAGTTGGATGAAATGATACGAAACGAGGCTCGTATTTTTGTATCATTTTAGACAACGAGTTTAATATTTTCAATATGTTATGAACACGAATATTAGATTCTATTTCTCACATAACCAAGACCTCAGCTGTTTTTGTTTACAATGCATCATCTTTTTATAACATGAACAGTCGGCCTTGACATGTGTTATTCGGTTTGGGAGAATCCGTACAAAAATAGTCCACTCTTTACTCGACCATTTTCCATAAATATATATATATATATATATATATATATAAATGTATTTTTTTAATTTAAATGAAATTGTCCAACAAAATGCATAAAACAGCGACAACAAAGTGATCAGGAAATGGCATTTACTCTACACATATTTAATGACGTCACACTACAATAACTAACTAGTATGTTACCAAAATAACGCATGAGTGTTACCTCACGCTCGCGTGGTAGGTTATGTGATTAAACTTAATATTCAAACTAATATCGCTATAATCATTGTATTATGAACAGTTTAGGTAAGATGAATGTTAAAACTGTCTAAAACAGGTACAAATGAAGATCGAATACATGTTTTAGTTTTCAGAACAATACATGGATAGAAACCGAGAAAAGTGTCAAGTTTAAGTAATTCGTTGGACGTTTCTTTCATAAAAAATGGTACAGGCATTGAATTCAAACTAACAATAATTTTAATAGTTCTTTAATTAAATATAACACCTTTTCTCATCTACATTTTGTCGCAATCGGACATTTGCGTTTAATATAGACTTAAAGTCTGATGAAAACCCCTTTGACGTAATTTTGTAATTTTGCAAAAGGATTTCTATTATTCAGTACTACTTACTAATAAAATACCCGAGAAAATATTGTTCCTTTTTTCATCAACATGCCGCTCCATAGTCTTATTGTTAGCACAGCTATCTTTGTTGCGTATCATGAAATACAATTCAGCCCCACTAAGATCGTGTGTGTGGTGACGCAAAGCAATATAGAAGCCAAACAACCGGCTTTTAGCAAAATCTTTCAAGATCTTTTCACTCAATGTTTTGATCATGAGTGACATAAGACTGCCTGTATTTTATTAATCAGTTCCTTCATTTAAAACATTCTTTAAATTAAACTGGCTCTTTCGTTTGTTTGTTGCATTTATCTCAAAGTCACATTCAAACATGTATTGTTTAAAGATGTTTAAACTTCCGCTCCCTCGACCAGGATGCTATCAATAAACGAGCAGGTGTCTCGAATATCAACTATCATATAACATTATATTTTATTATTCATTGTCTTGTTGCACATAGGATATCCGATAATCGCTCAGTGGGTTTAAAGAGACTGTACTCCCAGACCGCAAATTTATTTTAAATTTGTACGCGAGCCTCGTCCCCACTGGTGTTCTGCTCGTAATATTCAGAATTGGACAGCGGCACACAGCAATGGATGATGCACTGCAGCATCAGACAATGTGTCTCGCAAATGTGTCGCATTTTTTTTTATTGTGGCACTTAGTGACGAGAAGCAAGCACATTCTAACTCGTATCCTGTGTAATCTTTTTTTCCGCACTTTCTCTGTTGTTTACAGTCTACCTCAGTTCCGCGGGATATATTATAAGCAGACGATTCCACTATGGCGCGTTGAGTTTTATTATTCTTGACAAAGCTACATGTAGACCAGTGTTAAGAAATGCAAACTGTTTGCTTTATTTTAAAGTTTCGTTGAATGACGGCGACACAAGCCTGTTTTTTCGTGTTTTTTTTTAAAAAATTATTAGCTATTTGACAAACTGTCGAACAGGACCTTTAAGCTGGATGTGTGATTGTTGTGAGGCCGAAAACGTTTTATCTCCGGTTACTATAAATCGTGAGTATTGTTTACATGGTGGACTGACAGGGATGAAAGAGGGAAGTCATGCTGATTCATTATGGATCTGAATCAGTTCCCTGTATATTATAGGTCAAAGTCATTTCCAATTAAATTGGACATGTCTTATAACTGTTTATGATGAATGCAAATACCCGTACCTGGAGCAGACGTTCTACCGATTGCGATTACAGGCCCGGTCTACCGAAATGGTCGACAGGTTAGCGCGTTCGCGTATTATACTCGAGGTGCCTCGGCATGAATCCACATTTTTTTTATGTTTACATTTTTAGTTAAGATACTGATTTTGTGAATGCCATTATATAAATGTTGTCATTCTGTATTGAATTTGAAGACTAAAGGATACTTTGCTAGTTTTAACAACGGGGACCTAGAAAAAGACGACAAACTGGCTGTCGGTACCTTAAAAATATTTGAACTGTTTATGCACAGGAACCAGAAATGCGAGTTTAAACAATCAATGATATAGGTCAACAGTACAGAATGCTGTTTGTTCCACCGTGCGGTGGGTGTTTCCTTTATAGGACTTTTTGGCTCTATCCCACAACGTCCTGCAGAAGTGCGCCGGCTGAGGTGATCAGGTCAAAGCACAGAATGACTACAACGATTTCCCGCTGCCAGCAGACAGTGCAGAGGTGACACAAACCTTGCAGAGTGGCTCTACTGTTGTTGTTTTTTTCAACCGGAACACCTTGGATAATTCACGAGTCATCTCTCGGATGTATGTAGGTAGTCGGATCACCTCGGTCATTTCACTAAATGGGACTTATTTTGTGACAAAGATGCCAGCTCGGATGACAACTTACTATAGTACGATGCCAGTGAAACTTCAATTTATGGCTGCTTCAAATTTAAATCATCCAAGTTTAATTTACAAAGCGCAGTAAACAAAACAGCTGTCAAACGACGCCATTGTTTATGTTTTGTGTGAACTACATTTTAGGCATATTCTTTTAACTTCCGGCGAACAAAACGATCGTGATTTCTTTCAGTATAATTGCACCAGATACATCCGAGAGTTGATTGTCCCGAGGACGGATTTACCGAACTACTTGTTCATCCAAATCCATTGTGAGACTGCCTCAGCTTCTATTAAGATGCCTGCTATGCCTTTCTTCTGTTTTCAGCCCTTGAAGCCAATTGACCTGAATGCTCGCCACAGAGATTGCAGAAGGACCATGGATATCCTACGTCAACTGAGATACAGCATGTCTTCTATCCTTTTGCCATGCACAGGTCAAGCAATTCCGATTTATGGACAGCTTCCTATTATATGTCTCCTTCCATGGCAGAGAGAGCTCAGTGAGCATGACCTGACGGCATTTGTCTTGCCCCATCATTATGTCTGGCCTCTTCGTAATAACTGTGAAGTGTTGGCGAAATTCCGGCTGCATGTATAGATCTGCTTCCATTCACCACTATGTGGACGTTGAAAGTAACCGTCTTGCGTGGTTTTCACAGCTGCACTTTCTCTTGTTCGAGTAAAACCAATGAACACACTCTCCTCTCGCCATCGATACCTTCTATCTGTTTGGGCAGTTCTGCATGACGTTTGCACATGTTCCACAAACAAAAGAGTTGATTCTCTGTTTGCCCAGTGTCTATTTGTCTGGCTAACTTATGCAGATTCGCTCTTAAATTATTCGTCAAATATGTTAAAGAGTTCGGAACATTTTTGAACAGTTTTGTTTGTCAAGCCGACACATGCTGGTCATAATGGAGACTTCAATCAATATGTGATGGAGAAGGTATGCACCTGGGCAGATCTGCTGTACAGCATGTCAACTGCAACACCATAAGATGCAACACTGGTCACTGCAGTTTAGCGACAATACCATAGGATAAAGATCTGGTCAGACAACTTGTGCACCGCAGGTAGGCGGCATGGCCATAGTTGTACCGCATGTCGGCAACAAGACCATAGGATGACTATCTGGGCAGATTAACCGGCGCATCTCATGTCAGCGGCAAGACCATATGATGTAGATCTGGGCAGATCCACTTGTGCACCTCATGTCAGCGGCAAGACCATAGGATGTAGATCTGGGCAGATCCACTGGTGCACCTGATGTCAGCGGCAATACCATAGGATGCAGATCTGGGCAGATCCACTGGTGCACCTCATGTCAGCGGCAAGGCCGGAGGATGTAGATCTGGGCAGATCCACTGGTGCACCTGATGTCAGCGGCAATACCATAGGATGCAGATCTGGGCAGATCCACTGGTGCACCTGATGTCAGCGGCAATACCATAGGATGCAGATCTGGGCAGATCCACTGGTGCACCTGATGTCAGCGGCAATACCATAGGATACAGATCTGGGCAGATCCACTGGTGCACCTCATGTCAGCGGCAATACCATAGGATGCAGATCTGGGCAGATCCACTGGTGCACCTCATGTCAGCGGCAATACCATAAGATGCAGATCTGGGCAGATCCACTGGTGCACCTCATGTCAGCGGCAATACCATAGGATGCAGATCTGTGCAGATCCACTGGTGCACCTCATGTCAGCGGAAACGCCGTGGAATGTAGATCTGGGCAGATCCGCTGGTGTATTTCATGACAGCGGCAAAGCCATAGGATATAGATCTGGGCCGGTCAACCGGTGCACCTCAGGTCAGCGGCAAGACCATATGATGTAGATCTGGGCAGATCCACTGGTGCACCTCATGTCAGCGGCAAGACCATAGGATGTAGATATGGGCAGATCCACTGGTGCACCTCATGTCAGCGGCAAGACCATAGGATGTAGATCTGGGCAGATCCACTGGTGCACCTCATGTCAGCGGCAAGACCATAGGATGTAGATATGGGCAGATCCACTGGTGCACCTCATGTCAGCGGAAAGGCCGTAGGATGTAGATCTGGGCAGATCCACTGGTGTACCCCATGTCAGCGACAAGACCATAGGATGTAGAACTGAGCAGATCAACCGGCGCACCTCATGTCAGTGGCAAGGCGTGTCAGAACGAACAACCTATGTTGTTTCTGTTTTTATGTTTTTGGGTTTGTGTACCTTGTCATGCAAAGTAAATACCCTTTTTCTGTCTGAATTCATGCTGTAGTTGTGCTATTATCTACCGTCTTCGTATATGCTACAGGTAAATAATTGCTTAAAGTTAACATGAACATGTATTACAATATTACAGGTGAATAAAGAAATAAGTGTGCGAGCTACGTTGTCTTAAGGTTGTGATTGTCTTTTGTTTACTTTAAAAAACGAGTATATATAAAATAGTTTACAAGCAAGGCCGGACTGGGGAGCATCTTTTTAAGTATAGATAGTTTCCACATCAGTGAAGATCCCTTATATTGGCAGCTATATTTGATAGCAACTTCACGGGATATTCAGATGAATTGTATAGAAGCATAAATTGTATTTTCTTACAATTTCTTCAGTTGTGGTCCAAAAAGCTATACACCATTGGAAATCTCTTGAAATTCATATTTTATAATACAATATTTTTAAAATCCATAAAGGCACAAAGAAGTAATACACAGAAATAAATAAAATTATTGGCTCATCCTTAAACAAAAATTAACAGTCTGTCTTTTGGTGTTGTTTTTTACCTTTAAACCATAAAAATATTTTGATATTTAAAATACTTCATAAAAACTGTTCAATTTTTTAAAAAATTCAGTAAAATAGACGGAAAAATAAAAAAAGAGTGGTGAGATTAGTACAGCAAATATTTCCAGATTTCAGCCTGCATTAGCTTCTGCATTCAAAGATGGCTACCTTATCAGTGCCTATGACATAACATGAAAACTATCTATAAGTAATCTATTAAAAGACATCGCTCAATTATCTTGCTTTTGCCAGCCAACGTGCAGTCAATACTCTTAAATTCCATAAACAGTTGGTCCGTTGTCAAAACGATGTGACTGGATGATGTGTCGGTCCACGGCATGCTGTTACAAAAGAGGCAGCACTGTATCAGCTTTATGAAACACCGGGCAATGAACAATGGAAGATAGTTAGCAAGATAAAAAAGGAAATTTAACAAACTTCTGTAAACTGATCTGTTGGAGTATATGGCCAAAATGTGTTGTATTTAAATATTGCCGAGACTGACAAATTCGTGATATACACGTCGGTCTGTTTTAACATATATGAATATAATTATGTATATATCGGTCACATTTAATGGGGAAAACATGGGCGGTTTCACACAAAAAAAAATGTTTTTATTTTCATCGAGATTTTTCGTAGATAACACAGTATAAAGGAAATCATTAGTAAATAAATTAAAGAAAACAAGAAGAAACATTGCCCACCCAACCGTGAACGGATATTTAGAATATGGGACACAGAATACAAGGTGTGTCCGAAAAATATTCGTTCACTAATTGAGTCCACACGCACACACACAGACACACAAACAGACACACAGACACACACACACACACACACACACACACAAACAAACAAACAAACAAATACACACACAAACACACACACACATACACACACACACAAAACGATGAGCTTTTGTTACTTTTGATGGAATTTTTTGCTGTCTCCATACAGCCATACGTTTTCTGATGTCTTTCGTCTTGATTATAGGAGCCCAAGTAAATTTAAATGCCCAAGTAAGCAAAATTCTCAAGTCTCGAGTTTTCCGTTATATGATCAGTACAATTTAAAGAATATATGCTCTGTATGTACTAACTTCTCATAGTTTCGTGAAATCTCATGAATTCGTGAATGCTTTTTAACTATACCCAAACAGTAGGTATGTGTGAAATTTGCTCAGTCTGCTGGGAAAAAGATTTTATCTTGAGGAAGTTTTAAATGAACAACCAAAAGAAAGAAAAGAATGAAAATACACCAGTTTAGAAAACCATCAACTTAGAATTATTGCAAAAATAATAATATTAATAATTTGTTGTGTCTCTGTGATCTCTCGTTTTCGTTTTAAAGTACGTATTTCAAATTAAATTGTTGATTGACTGAGATGGTATACATTAAGATACAGGATTTATTGTGAATATGAAATGTAGAAATTAAACATAATTAATTAACGGATTCAGGAGAAAATACCTCCAAACATTTAACTAGTTGAAAGCAAAGCCACATATTTGTTTACTGCTATTGCGTTTGAATTAAGTGCTTGCTTTTCGGTTACAGAGATGTTTAGTAGCTGGACACATAATCCACAGTTCAACTGGGGATCATTTAAAACGTCTGACAAGTTTTAAGCTTTTAAGTTGACGAAATCATGGCACTAGTACATAGCCAGGGATTTGGGTCAGAATTTCTTTAAGCCATTTAATGTAAACTATGGTGTCGCTTCGTACGATATTAGTGAAATATAGCCATAGATAAAAAATCAAGTGTGTTAAAATATAAAAAGGAAAGACATACATTTTATTCAATATTAAGTGTTCGATGTTATCAAATTGAGACACGATATTTTCCATAGGAAATTCATTAGTGTTCACATATTTTTCTTTGATATTCGCCTGTGTTTAGATACAGTTCGCGTTTAATTAACACTACGACTTTGTCGTCTTTATGTGCTCATGCATTTATGTTTTTGTTCTGTTTTGTTTTTTGAAATACATTGCAGCTACCATTTATGATCATTATTACAACGTCCAGGTCTTTGGTGGTGGAAGACTCCGGACACATGTCTGGGTAAAACCACCGGCGCACCGCTTTTAAGCTGGAAGACCTTCTCACATTCAGACCTTCGCCCCGAACGGGACTCGAACTCATGCGGTAAAAGGCTAAGCAGTCAGAGGAGTTACAAATCGGCGACTCTACCACTAATGGCACTATTCCATGGGCGCTCGATACATGCATTTTTAACCTAGTTTTGAGAGTTTTGACATCTTTCAACAACAATACAACACACATTCTTAACTGTTTTGTTTTTTGTTTGTTTTTTTTTTTTTTTGTTTTTTTTTTTGTTTTGTTTTTTAAATTTGCATTAACAATGATATATGTAACTCATGGTTTTATTTCCGTGTTATGTATTAAGATATGGAATATGTTACTAGATAATTCAGAACATGTCTTATTGTCTTATTGCCATTTGCAAAGGCGACACGTAGACTGGTGACATGTAATGATTAGACTATTTGACTAAGGATAAATCCGCTGGTTCCTTCACCACGCGATCATTGGGGAAAAAAAAGGTACATGGCAGATTTCCTAAAGTGATATTGATTAGCAATCGTGTAAAGAAAATACAAAATTCTAATTTGGCCATCTATCAACCGCTTTGTTAACGGAAACGATGCCTTTGTAAAACATAAAACGTCTTTTGCTGCATGAAATCATTTCAATGTAATTTATTAACATATTTATTTAACATGGATTGTCACAAATACCGATTAAATCAACAAACAGTGGTCTGGGTTTACCGTAAAATTGGTCAAATGCCGGGTTGTTAACATATTACAAATTCAGAAATACTTAAAGCTATGTGAATACCAACAAATAACAAAAACAAAAAAAAAAAAACCACAACAAAACAAAAACAAAAATCACAAAATCACCTGGCATGGATGGATTCCCGGGGATATATGATTGGTTGGCGGGGTGGGGGGTTGCATCCATCAACCCACCAACCAGGTCAAAGTGTAGAGGTGTGAAAACACATACATGTAAGCTTAAACAATACTAAGCTTTAAAAGTAAATTTTGTCAGTTGACTGCTTAGGTCGAAGTTATGGCCCCTTACTGTGTATATATGTCCAGTATTTACTAAGTTGAATAGATGTTGTTTCATACCCCAACACCAACATTTTCTGTATTCGCCCCTAAAACCGGTTAGGAGTTAAATTGATTGGAAAATGATTTTTTAATTGATTTTAATTAGTTGAAAGATAATAATTCGGCCAACTGGTTTACTGTAAAATAGTTGAAAAGCAGATAGACTATATAACATCGCTTGGTGACAGTATTTTACACTAGGAATCGCCTGAAGACAATGGATCTGTTAGCCTGGAACAAATATGGTAACCGACAAACTGTTTAAAGTTTTAAAGGGATGTCAACGTGCGCAGCATTATTCATTGAGAGGTATTTACAGTTTAACTGTTAATTAGTTTTCAGTCACTAGGAACGACTGATCTCCATATTTTTATTAGCTGGTCTTTATCTATAAGGAGTCGCAAAGAACATTGTAATTCAATTAATAAAGAATAATTAATAAATATTGTTTGTTTGTTTGTTGTTGTTGTTGTTATTTTATGGTTAAGGTCTGTATTTAAAAAGGAAACACAAAACGTTTAATGGTTACAGACAACTAACAATTTGTGTCTATTTTGGGTTTTGTTTTGTGTAATTTTTGTTGTTGTTGTTTTTGTTATTTGTTGGTATTCGCATAGTTTTAAGTATTTCTGAATTTGTAATATGTATTTTTGTCAACGTCAAAAATATTAGAGACTCATTCGATGTCATGTTTTTGTTGTGCCTAAAAGAAAATAAATCAAACAAAAATATCAACGGGAAACGTTTTTGTTCCATTTTATGCAAACATCTTAAATGTAGAGGACTTTGTTGTCCATGCAGTAATGTCTTATATCAAAATAAACCAAATAACGTGATATTGGGTTGTCTTACGGCTTCGTAATCGGTGTCTTTTGTATATTCGCACCACGTCTTTTGATGGCTTGAGAAGATATAGTCCCAACGTTGACATCTTCAAAAGTATTGAATTTCAGGTGAATGTAAAAAGCTGGCTTTTGTAAAGTCATGGAGATGTTGGGCCATTAAGTGTGTGTGTACTGATTAGTTTGGTCGAAAAAGATGTTGAGTTTTTAGCTTTGTTACATGTGAGCTGCATAAGTTGGTTGACAGCGAATACAACTTAGAATAAGATATAATCGTTGGTTGGTAGCGAATACAACTTAGAATAAGATATAATCGTTGGTTGGCAGCGAATACAACTTAGAATAAGATATAATCGTTGGTTGGTAGCGAATACAACTTAGAATAAGATATAATCGTTGGTTGGTAGCGAATACAACTTAGAATAAGATATAATCGTTGGTTGACAGCGAATACAACTTAGAATAAGATATAATCGTTGGTTGGCAGCGAATACAACTTAGAATAAGATATAATCGTTGGTTGGCAGCGAATAGAGCTAAGAATAAGCTAGCATCCTTGGTTGACAGCGAATACAGCTATTATCGCTGGTTGGCAGCGAATACAGCTTAGATTGAGCTTCTATCGTTGGCTGGCAGCGAATACAGCTTAGAATGAGCTATTATCGTTGGCTGGCAGCGAATACAGCTTAGAATGAGCTATTATCGTAGGATGGTAGCGAATAGAGCTTAGATTGAGCTAGCATCCTTGGTTGACAGCAAATACAGCTATTATCGTTGGTTGGCAGCAAATACAGCTTAGATTGAGCTTCTATCGTTGGTTGGCACCGAATACAGCTTAGAATGAGCTATTATCGTTGGTTGGCAGCGAATACAGCTTAGAATGAGCTATTATCGTAGGTTGGTAGCGAATACAGCTTAGAACGAGCTATTATCGTAGGTTGGTAGCGAATACAGCTTAGAATGAGCTATTATCGTAGGTTGGTAGCGAATACAGCTTAGAATGAGCTATTATCGTAGGTTGGTAGCGAAAACAGCTTAAAATAAGCTATTACCGTAGGTAGGTAGCGAATACAGCTTAGAATGAGCTATTATCGTAGGTTGGTAGCGAATACAGCTTAGAATGAGCTATTATCGTAGGTTGGCAGCGAATACAGCTTAGAACGAGCTATTATCGTCGGATGGCAGCGAATAAAGCTTATGGTGAGGTTTTTACGCTGGTTGACAACGTATACAGCATATTGCGAGCTATATTCGTTGTTTGACAGCAAAAACAGCTTATTATGAGGTTTTTACGCTTGTTGACAACGTATCCAGCATATGGCGAGCTATATTCGTTGTTTGACAGCAAAAACAGCTTATTATGAGGTTTTTACGCTTGTTGACAACGTATACAGCATATGGCGAGCTATATTCGTTGGTTGACAGCGAAAACAGCTTACGGTATATGTTTGGTTGAAAGATAAATATATTGGAAGGAAACCCTTACCATTTTCATCAAACAAGCATAAAGAAATGACGCGCGTCCAGTCATGTTGATGAGCTACTGCTACAACACAAGTGCCTGAAAACGGTCTCTGTCAGGAATGACCAATAACGAGCAGCATTTGAAAATTAAACCAGTGATGGAGCCTTACATCGGTGAAACAGACAGAACAAGTAAACACGTCTAAACAACTGACTGTCATAAATTGTTTAGGTCCAAAAATTTATAAATAAGTACATGTATATTTATTAATTCACATAAAATGCCCCACCCCAGCCCTACCCCTTTATTTACATTTCGGAAACAGTGACTCCCCCCAGTCATAACAGTTTGATTCCCTCTGTTATAGCCCCACAAAGTAAACAGAGCCCATCCTAGCCTCTCCACGTCCAAAACAAGTTGATACACGGTAGAATAATGACCCCTTTTTCACTTTTCGCCATTGAAGGACGAAAAGACAGACGGACACACAGACACACATACAGACAAAAAAAACAACTGGAAGCCACTTATTTGTTTCTTCACCGGAACATATTGATATATTAGGATTTGAACCCTTGTGGCGAGTATTTGTGAGTCATTATTATTATTATTATTATTATTATTATTATTATTATTATTATTATTACAAATTGGTCTAAGTCGTTAGACAATGTATCTAACTAGTAAATGTTCAAGCGATACACGTCATTCAAACGCAGCTCCATGATTGGTCCGATAGTGAAGCAATTTCAACATCATGTATTTATATGTTTTATCTGCATGTATTAAACTGAGTACAGGTCTGTTTTGAAGAAAACCAGATCGCATACTTCTGTTTTTGCATGATTATTATGATAATCAAAGTTATGTTTTAAGTTTGTGGTCTAGTCTTGCTTGATATTATCACGCATACTGATGTAAAAAATGCCATTATTTAGGCTCGAAAGAGGAGGATGTGTCATTTATGTACGCGCAAAAATTTGGGCGGATATATTGTCAAAAAGAATATAATTGAATAAAGTCCCATGTTCCCACCTTGAATCGAACATGCCCCACAAAAACACGTATGAGGGAATATCCTCATTGGCTGCCTTACATTTTTTATCCTATTACCCTAACTATTTCCTTCCAATTATAGAAAAGGACAGAAAAACAAAACACACACACAAAAACGTTTATTTCTGACTTGTACAATGTTCACAGTTATCCTTTCAACATAACATCGTGCATGTCAAACGAAGTTGATTAACAAAAGTTTTATACTTTCATAAACATAATGGGGACGCCTGTACCCAAACGGTAGAGTCGCCGACTTGCCACTGCTCTGAATTATCCACCACCCGCACCTCGTAGGTCCGAATCCCAGGTCGAGACGAAAAATTTCATGTGACGAGGTCTTTCAGCTGACCTGCGTTGCGCCGGTGGTTCTGCCCAGACATATGTCTGGTGTATCCGCCACCAACAAAAGCTACAATGGCCATTACTTGTGTCGATGTGATGTACTAGCAAAAAAATACCAAAAAAAGACAGAATTCAAACTAAAAAAATAAGCGAAAATAGTGTTTTTGCAAGGATAAAACACATAAAGCGACCTTAAAGGATGTGTCCGACAATTTACCTACATCTAACTGACATTGTTTGTTTTTTGACAATAATTCGTTTGTTTGTAACAAGAAACGTATGTTTACGTTACCGAAATAAAGAATCTGCCTGTCTGTCTGTCTGTCTAACTCATGCATCAACTTCTTACCCCTCTTTTTATGCATAATTGTTGGATATAAATTGATACCTTAGCTTAAGTAAAGGCCATTTATAACATTTGCTTAGTTTTTAGACGGTGCAAATCGTGTCGTTTAAAATGCCCATAATTTCCAATCTATACATAAGTACGATGGGAATTTCAGATAAAAATAAATAATGACCTCAGAGCCGAATACCAGGATGTTCATGTAAAGTGATCTCAAAAGTGGTCACGTGGTTTTCTTGCTTGAAAAATAGCTAGCGTGCAGCTTGGCTCGGGTGGGAAATACGTTTTTTTTTGTAATGACACTGCGGCGTTATGCTTCACTGTTCACGCAGATATAGGGCACCAATGAACACCATTTTGCAGAATCTTTTCAGGTAACTATAACTTATTTGGTTGTTTAAGAAAAAATATTTGGTCTAAACTGTTAGATACCACCTTTAACATATTGTCTCTAATGAAGAAATGTTACACTGTGATTGCGATACATATCCTGGCCATTATCTGTAATCATCGTACTATTTGTTTTGTTACTGGAATTAAAATAATATTACAATTAAGTTACGTTATATTTACATATTTTCAGGCACAGTTCGCATTTCACATTTTTTACGATAATGTTGTGTTTTGCTTCGTTAAGCGAGCTAATATTGGAAAGATTCTGGTGTTTGTGTCGACACCGCCGTTGTTCTTGTTCTGCTATTTCTGCCATACAAACTACAGCTGAATATCTTATACCTGATATTTTTAAGGGTCGTTATTGAACGAAAGTTTACAAGTATATTGACATTGCAATAGGCACGAAAA
>CM017560.1:44172069-44232069 GCA_007844125.1 Sinonovacula constricta
AAGACTAAAGTATGTTGTTGTTGTTTTTTTTTGTTTTGTTTTTTGTTTTTTTTTGTTTTTTGTTTTTTGTTGTTTTTTTTGTTTTTTCAGAAATTATGTATAAATACCACAAACAAAGGTCAGATATTGTTACACATATTAGATATAGGCAATCTGTCGGATAACACGTTTAAGCCTATCATAAGCCTGTGTTTTGGCATGAGCATTGCATGTACTATGTAGACCAGTAGATAGGAACTGTTGCTTTGTAGAATTGTGTCGTCCCGACCTTTCAACGTAACTCGGTCTCCAACAACACTCGCACTTTGCCCAATGATGTATTGTTTAGGACAGGGTTCCCACGTTACCGGGAAAACAGGGAAAACTCGGGAATTTTGAAAATTATATTCCCTGTCGTGAAAATACCGTAATTTTTACGAAATCTGTTTAATCTCGGGAAAAGTACGAACCGATATGAGTACGAAATCAGCAAAGTGTAAATAACGTGTAAATAGAACGGGCGGATATTTGATCATGTTTCACGATGTCTGCTTCATTTTTGTGAGGCCTTTTTAGTCACGAACTTGGCCTTTGTACATTAACATTAATCTTGAATTTAACACAAATAAAACATTGAAAATTTCTAGAAAAAGTCTGGAATTTTAGCAACAAAAACTTGTGGGAACCCTGTTAGGATCATACTGTTTATATTTTAGGAAGCCTAACAATGTTTTTTTTTTTTGCGGCACATTATAGTTTGAGAAGAAAAAAAAGAAATCCTGTGATAGGGTAGTTCGTCTTGCCGAACAACAACATTGTTATGCATGTGTGTAGCTTTCTATCAACCAGGGACATGTACTCCATCTTAGTAAAGACTGAATAGGTTATTTACCTGGGTCGTAATAAAAAAAAGAATCTTAGTTATTTTTCTCCTCAGAACTGAAATATTTTTTAATCTTGAAACATTCCTTGGTAATAAAAATGTCTTACATTCATAAATTACATCAATTCACATCACTATTTATTCTAAGAAAATTCCTATTTTTCCTATTTTTTAATTCAGAAAATTCCTAATTTAAATAAGGAAAAAATAAGGATCTTTACCAATACGATCTCTTTGTCTCTCTCTGTGTTTGTCTCTGTCCGTCCGTCCGTCCGTCCATAGCTGTCCGTCCATCCTTACGTCTCTCTCTCTCTCTCTCTCTCTCTCTCTCTCTCTCTCTCTCTCTTTCTCTCTCTCTCTCTCTCTCTCTGTGTCTCCCTCTGTCCCTCTGCCTCTATCTTTTGTCTCTCCTTGTCTGTCTCTCTCCTTGTCTCTTCTCTGCCTCTCCATCTGTCTCTCTCTGTCTCCCCCTCTCTCTCTCTCTCTCTCTCTCTCTCTCTCTCTCTCTCTCTCTCTCTCTCTCTCATTTATTCTGACTTTTTATTCACAAATTATTTTCGATTTATTTTAGGTCTTTACAATTGACTGTGCATGTATCCCTGAAAATGTGTAAGCTACACAGCATTGACGGTGTCAGCAAAGGTGTTGAAACTGTTCTGGAGGGCAAGTTGTGATCCATAGAACAAATGTAGGCCCGGCGAAACATTTTCTAATCCATGGATCGCTCAACCACGGACGCATCTGATGACGCGGTTTTATTGGTCTTCTTTTCTCTCAGCGGGGAAAGCAGTGGTTCTTCGCAGATGTCCACGGAAGACCAAACAGTTCAAAACAGAACCAATAGCACATGTCCAAACCAACTGGCATTACTGAATCCTTCAAGAGATAGTTCTGATGCTGGATCAGGGATGCAAACTATGGTATTATTAACTTTTAGTGCACCTCAGCAAACTTACTTGAGTGGAAAACGAACATGTAAACAAAAGAACTACCAGTCACCAAAAGACAGTTTAGCGGCTACACCAATTGTGGAAGAACCTGACGATAAAGTGCAGACATTTAATCCCATCGCAAAAGGAGGCGGTCCAATAATTACAGAAATCATCGACAATGAAGTAGATAATGAGACAGTCGGTAGAAAGGATCATCTAACCGATAAAGCACAGCTTTTACATGGGGCAGAAGATCTTGCAGAAGATCTTACAGAAGATCTTGCCATCACAAGACCTCGGGATCCTGACAAAGGACCAACAGAAGGTCTCAGTACAAACACAAGGTCCAATGACTTGAACAATGGCTTAAAGATCACAGGGACAGGTTCACACGTTGAAGACGGTAGGAATCATTTACTCAATAACAAATGCCCTTTGGCCTATATGTACAGGATTGGAAATAAAATGTAATAGTTTATGTCAATGGCAGACTTAGTTAAAGTGTATCCATCTATTTTGTTATTAGTTACAATATATAGCATATAAAATAGACCGGAAGCATACATATTTTTCAATAATTCGTATGCATTTTAAATAACAATAAATATTCCATCTAAAGGAGTATGTAAAGAAGGCACCAACATTTCTGAATGACAAGGTGTATGTTATTTCTTCTAAACATATTTTAGGTAAAATATATGAACATATCTAAACTTAACAACACTTGTATGTAAATATTGCTTATTTATTGGGTATATCAATACTTTGGCTTGTTAAATCTTTCTTTGAATGTTGCCATATTAGGGCGTTTCCAATAGAAACCAAGTATATTGAGTTTCCGAAAATACTTTACTTATGGCATTGCAAAGCAACGTGGAATTCATCTGCTCGAACGTATAGAAGGGGATATCCGCCAATATTCAATTTCTAATTTGCAAATTACAACACTGCATTTGCTGAAATTTGCTATTTGTTTGCACAAACACGTTCGTCTTTACATGTATCGAATTCGCATTTTTCGTATACAATTTGGAAATTACAAATCTCAAGTCACAATTATCAAGTCACAAATGTTATGTTCGCTTATAATTTACAAGTTACAAATCTCAAAGTCACAATTCTCAAGTCACAAATCACTAATGTATAAGTTAAGAATTGGCATCATTCAGACGCTAGGTGGCGGTACCTCATAAATATAGACGTCACTAAGCTAAAATAGAACGGAATATCATAAGTTAAAAATAGAACGGGATCATAAATGATTCTTCAAGGTAAATGATTCTTCAAGGGAGATACAATAGAAAACAACCAACGATGTTTGGCGTAATTTGAACGCGTTATCTTTTGCAAAAAGTAGTTACATGTATTAATGTATATATTAAAATTCTGCAAGTAATTTTACCATATAAGTCTTTGTTTTCTTAAAACTACATTAAATCCAATTTAATATACATATCGGACGTGTCCAGAAGAACTGACTCTCTCATTCACATTCGGATTTGTTTACAATGCATTGGAATTGAACTACATCAACAGGAGTACTGGATGTAGTGAGAATGCTTTCCCCAAAGGCAGGTACCCATGTAGCTCAATTGTTAGAGCACCTACCTCAAGAGCAGGAGGTCCTGGATTCGACCCCGCCCTCGCTACTGGGATTTTTACAGCCTTTTTAGTGGCGTCAGAATTAATTCATCAGAACACCATGTGGAGCAGGAACGTGCTAGGTACTGGTGGTTCTGTCCAGTTGATACCTGGCTAAAAATAAGGCATATTAAAAGATCTCTGCCCAGGTAGGCCAGGTGGTAGAGCACCTGATTATGGACGAGGTCTTGGGTTCGAACTCAGTACTGTGTACCGTTAAAGAGATTTCGCCAGCTCGGATCACTTCGGTTAAATCAGGATATATGCAGTTAAATGAAAGAGGTCCGGGTCATAAAGGTTGAAAGGGGGTGGGGCGGAGGTGTAGGGGCTGTCAGACCTGAGAGATAAAAATATTCGAACAACATTTGAACCGATTCACACAGCATAGGGAAACGGTAACGACGTGTAAATATGGACCAACTTTTATTGGTGCATTTCTACAGAACATGTCACGAATGATTATAAATGCATGTATCACGCATGTATCTTCTATAGTCCCAAATATAGGCCTATATATACATAGTCTTATCATGATCAGCAGTTAAGTACAGAATAATGTCCCTAAGATTGTATAGCACAAAATCTAATAAATAATACATGTGCAGGATTCTGTCGGTAAGAAACTCACAACGTGAAAGTACACTCGATCGCGGACAAGTTCAAACGATACATTCTATTTATAGATGGACATTTCCGTGTTAGAATCGCCCCCGTGCGTCCTAATGATGAACTGGTGTTATGCAGTGTACATTTTACATTAGAGATTTGCGCCTCCAGATTAGTAACTTGTAAATTAGATTCTAGAAATGTAAAATGTAATCGTGATTTTCGCCCCGCGATTTGTAACTTGTAAATTGTATATATATACGGGAAATGTGAAATTGATCAAATGTAGTGTTGAAATGTGAACATTTTCATGTGATATATAAAAGTTAGGATGTAATTAGATAGCGGTATTTAGCATGCGCTGTGTTGCAATTTACAAATTGACATTTGATGTGACAAATCCGAGTATTGAAAGTTAGAAATAGTAATTAGAATATTGGCGGATATCCCCTTCCATACGAACGTGGCAAACCTTGCATTTTCCATCATTCATAAGGCTATTTTACTGATTGTCTTAGCCCATCTTCCTCATTAGATAGTTAAGCTAAATGATGGCACTCGAAGACAAGTCAGTGTTATTATGAACTTTATAATCTTTATTGCATCTAAATACGTTGTAAATTCAAATTAAGAGAATATTCTATAAGTCTCTTGACCAGCTTTGTAACTCAACATTCCATATCTGCATATAACAGTCCCTGATCCTTTATTTAAACAAATTTAAAAAAAATATTTATTCTCGTTCTCTACATCTTGGTTCAACCATATATAATAAAAAACTAAGTTTCGTAACATTTGTTTTAAATTGCTTGCCATAGAGCGTATGTTTGCGTTGTAAGTCAGTTAACAAGACGTTATAAACAATATTGATATATTTAATATCTTAGCTCCTTACGACAGTCAATATTTAATCACAAGTCATCTTCTATGTGTTCTAGGTAATCTTCCTTGCTCGCCATATATATATATATATATATATATATATATATATATATATATATATATATATATATATATATATATATATATATATATATATATATATATATATATATTCGAAATATTGTTTTGTTACAACCCCAAATAATTGCTTACAATACTTTAGCTGTGGTCTTTCAAAAGGTTGTGAGCTTTGGTAACACCAACTTCTTTGCCATAGTTGAGTATTGATGCAACAAGTTTATCAGAAATACACAATGAATGACCAGGCCTGGTAGCGCAATCAGTAGAGCGTCTGCTCTATGTACGGGAGACCCCGGGTTTGATCCAGGGCCTCGACATACCAAAGTCGTTAAAAAATGGTAGTGGTATAGGTCCCTTGCTAACGCTCAAGCAAATATAAGGGTAGTTCCACGACTGGTTGGCCCGGTGTCAGGATAATGTGACTGGGTGTGGTATCATGCCAGGTGTTCATGGCATGCTATACACAGTGAAGGCAGCACTAAACCCGCTTCAAGAGGACACCGTCTCCAGATAACTAAAATACTGTTGGTGGCACGACATACCCAATAAACAACAACAAACAAAACAATGAATGACTTACAAGAAATTCCTTAAACATATAAAAGTTTCTTTTTATTTTAAATATTGCCTTTCGTGCTTGTCCTAATAGCGCACTTTACACTTCAGCATGTGAACCACCTGAACATGAGCTATATAACATGTGTACACAATCTCTTACTCTTTTCCGTTGTATTTCAGACATGTCTTTCTTGTGTTTCTGCCATTTTGGGTTACCTTTGTTTTATCTGTGTTCATAATAAGTTTATGGCAATCATAATAATGCTTTAATGAGTCCTTAACTCTTGATTTAACATGTTGTACATGGATTTGTTTGTTCTCAACATTTCGCCCATCACTCCATACATTGTCTCTAAGTACAAGCTCGTACGCTTTGCGAAAATCCACCCAAGCATAGTGAACAATAATACTATCAAGAATAAACATATTGTCTATGGTTCGTATGAGGGTAAAAAAAGAAGCCGATATAGGTCCAGATACAATCGGAACTCCTCTGTAATTCCGTCCTCGAGACAATCAACTCTCGTAGGTATCTGGTGCAGTGATACTTACAGAATACTATCGTTTTGTTTGCTGGAAGAAGAATACGCCATAGAAAGGTTCTTAAAAAGTGATAGGTGTAGTTTATAGGCGGCTTATTTCCTATGAACTTCCATTTATCAATTTAACTATTCACTCGTTAGGTATACAACAATTACTGCATTTTCAGTAGAGATAGCAAAAAATTAATCTTTGTTGTTCTGATGACGTCATAGACACTAACATGTTTATTTTTGCGGTGTTTTACCGTCATACATCCTAGAGATGATTCATGAATTATCCGAGGCGTTCCGATTGGTCCACATAGGTTGAAGAATCGGACATATTCTCCAAAAGCGGAACGAGCATATGCACACTTAGAGCCAGAGCTAAAACCAGATGGCACTTTACAAGAACGTTCACCTTTTCTAATAGAAATAATGAAGGCAGTAGTTCACCAATAGAGGAAGCAATGGCTTATTCAAGCAACAAGATTTTTTTTTAAGTTTACCTTGAACACGATTTGGTATCTAATGTATAGAAACCTTGTATCCTATTACAGCAAAACATAACGACAATGAGCCTGTAGGATTGGGGGCAGTTCAATGTGCAAAACAAAGCAATGCAAAGGCATGCGATCCAAAGCAGCAGCTGGGAACCGCAGGCCTAGATATAGCAATGTCCGGATATCGTCGTCGGTGCAACGATTTTAGAGCAGAGGATAATCGATTAAGTGTAAATGGGCTTTACGGAACTGCACGTTGTTTGGACAATATAACCAGTTTAAACATCACAAACAAACAACTGAACTGGCAACACCCAAACATAGTTGATTCCAATTTGAAGATTATTGAATCAAAGTCAGCAAGCCCTACAGAGTTGCAGAAATCCACGTACTGTCAACGACAGACGGAAAAGTGCAACGAGTTGTCTGCACATGACTCCACGTCACAATCCTTACAGGGTTATACACCATGCGCATCATCACAACTGCATTCACACAGTCCGACAGAGACGCAGGACAATCTTGAACAGATAAGTAGTATTAAACCCATCCAAAGTTATACTACGGAGCCAGCCGACACCTTCAAAGATTCCCTTTCCATTTCCGATACAGCACAACAAAGGGATCCAATAAACTGGAATGGCTCGACAACGGAAAGTAAGTTGTTCGAAATTAGAAGAAGTTACTGTCTCAGTATTCTTCCTTCAATTTTGCAGTACTTTTTTCGTATTCAGCTTTTTATTTACGATTTATTTTAGGAATATTTGGAATACAGATTACGTGAAATTTTTACTACTTTTTATAAGAAACATAATCCATTATTAGAGAGCATATATTTGTTAATAATGCCGTCTCGAATATATTTTGTTTGGGATCATTTACCAGCTGTTTCTTAGTTTAACATTTTATATTTATATTCAATCGAATAACTTCTTGTACATATTGAAACAGACGATTTTAGATAATTTTATCCTAACTGAAAAACTTTTCACTAATAATACCAACAAGTTTGACAAAAGCGTTGTGTTTTTTTCTATTTAAAGTTGGTATCCGACATTTTGACATTATTAAAAACAATTACCAAAGCCTTTTTCGTAATTTGGGGATTCTGTAATAATTTCTATATACTAATTTCTATATAATTCGTGCTTTAGTCAAAGAAAACACGACTTTAAACATTTCCTCAATTGTTAGACATTACGAATCGCTCTAAATACAAAGTGATCACAAAAGTAAGTGTGCAACGTGGCTCTAATAGAAAATACGCGTTTGCAATGATGATTGGGGTGTTATTTTTCACGTTACTTTTCAAATAGATGTAGAACGTCATGTATCGGGATCTTTTCAGAAAACATAATAATTTATATGTTTATTATTTTATAAAGAAAATCTAGATTAAACTGTCGGAAACCGCCTTTAACATTCATGTCATTAATAGTAATTAAAGCAAATAATGAATTTATTTTGATACACCTAACAAAATAACTGTACAATACAAACGTGTCTCCAATTTTGTAAACAGGCCTAGTTCACATGATTGCCACGTTGCATTTTTCATGTCAGCAATGTTGTTATCTTTCAATGCAGAATGTAGTAAGATCATGACGGAATCTGGCAATCGTCTTGAGCAACTTGTTTCCGGTGATGGGCTCCACGTGCATGATGTCGTGGCAGATGGGAACTGTCTGTTTGCCGCTGTCGTTGACCAACTGAGAATGTATGGACAGTTCTTCTACACACCTCAAACTCTCCGGCAGGCCGCCGTTGACTATTTAAGGACACACCCGACTCAGGTAGACTTACTGTGCCGTTCGTCGGCTGGCGACGATTATTTTTTATGTAATTGTATAGTTCATCGGCTGGCTTAGAATGTTTCAATAGATAATGTTATCAAATCGTTCATATCCAGGCGTCCTTTTTAAGTGTTGTGTTGCTGCTGCGTGCGTCCATATTCGTCGAATGTATCGTTAATGATATTTTTGACATGCAATGTTTATATTTAAAATGTTTCGTTAGAATTTAGAAGTTCTTAATAACAAACATTCGTCCCCTCGCCCTTCCTATTAATAAATTGCCATTTTACCCCTACAGGATGACGGAACGCCTCTCCATCTGTTTCTGACTGAAGTTGATGGGTCCTGGGACGACTATCTCCAGAGAATGAGCAGAGGCGGAGAGTGGGGAGATCATATGATCCTCAAGTAACTCCATTTTAAACATAATTATCTACTATCTAGACCTTATTACCTACTACCCAGACTTAATTACCTACTACATAGTCTTAATTATCTACTACCCAGACTTAATTACCTACCACATAGTCTTTATAACCTATTACCCAGACTTAATTACCTACTGCATAGTCTTATTTACCTATTACCCAGACTTACTTACATACCACATAGTCCTTATAACCTACTACCCAGACATAATTACCTACTACAAAGTCTGAATTACCTACTACCCAAACTTACCTACTGCATAGTCTTAATTACCTTCTAAGCAGACTTAATTAATTACTACATAGTCATAATTACCTACTACCCAGACTAAATTACCTACTATATAGTCTGAATTACCAACTCAGTAGTCATAATTAGTTACATCGCCTTTATAGTAATAATCTTCTATCTGCAACTGGAAAATTAGCAACTTGTTTTGCTATAGACTTAGCATTTTACGGTCCAGATCTAGATCTTAAAGCCACTGATTGGATCCTGCGGATATAGATTTATTATATTTAATTGCCTCTTTTTGTTCTGTTAGCTGAACGTGTTATTAATTATTATTTAAATATTGCGTTTAACAACTTTTTTTCAGCTACAATATGTATTTTCTTCTTAGAACTGAAATTCTAAACAAATGCAGATATATCCATAATAAGCTATTATAAAATAGTATAGTCCAGATTTATTTTTACTTCGTTGGTCCTTGTTGGTAGGTGAGCATAGAATAGATTAGTACTGAAGATCATCAATACGCAGCAACACATTGATCGACTGCCTTTGGATGTTACGACAACATTGTTATGACCAACTTGTCTTCTACATCAGTCTGCTTCTTAGGGCATGAGAGCAGATTTGCTTTTAAAACTCACCTTTCCAGACGGCGTCCAGTCAAACCTGGGGCTAGACATTGTTGTGCGGTCAGCATTCATCAAGAAAATCATGATGATTGAACCGACTGTGCCCTGGGAAGATGCAGATGAGGAGCCTAATGAATGGAAAAGCTCTAAGTATGCTGACTGTCTTAAATCACGCAGGGAGGGGGCGCCCATGGCGTAGTGGTAGAGTCTCTAATTTGTAACTCCTCTGACTGCTTAGCTTCTCACCGCTTGGGTTCGAGTCCCGTTCGAGGCGAATGACTTAGGGTGAGAAGGTTTTTCAGCTGACTTGTGGTGCGAATGTGGTTCTACCCAGACACGTGTCTGGGATATTACTCCACCGAATGACTGGACGTTGCTATTTTGATCATAAATGGTCGCTGCAATGTATTTCAAAAGCAAAAACAAAACAGACGAATCATGCAGACTGAAGGGATGAATGGATAGTCGACATCGCAGAGCCTGGGGCAAAGGTTTCCCATACCGGTCATCATTCAAGCAGACTAAATGGATGAAGGGTGCATAGTCGACCTCGCAGAGACTGGAGCAAGATGTTTTCAAGACCGGTCGCCATTTATGCAGCCTGAAGAGATGATAGCATAGTCGACCTTGCGGAGACTAGAGCAAGAAGTTTCCAAGACCGGTCGCCATTCATGCAGACTGAAGGGATGATGGCATAGTCGACCCCGCGGAGACTAGAGCAAGAAGTTTCCCAGACCGGTCGTCATTCATGCAGACTGAAGAGATCATTGCATAATCGACCTCGCGGAGACAGGAGCGAGAGGTTTTCCACACCGGTCATCTTGAACATTATTTCAGATGGAGTTGATTCTTGAGAATAAAAGAAGAACAAAACATCAAGTAGCTGACAAAAGCAGCAGAGCGGGCATCATGCTGGCTGTGGTGCCGCAAAGACGAGCTCTTATGAAGACTTGACAGGGTAGTACTTAACTACCGACCCAGTCAACCCGAGGACGTTGTAGGAAAGTGGTCGATACGACCCATGGCCGTTACAGTCCTTCTGATCCCTTCTAGCACTTTCCAATAAGCTATTTGTTCTATAGTGAATAAGAAGTCGCCCTACATTTGTAGCCAATCAGAAGCGATTTAAATTCAAATTCCTCAGCAATTTATTTCATTAGAACTCCTTTCTGTTTTCTATTTTACTATGAACAAAATAGATCGATCTATCTTACTAAATGTTTTATTTTCAACTGCGCATGTGCAACAAGGCACGTATTCTGGCTTGACTCCTCCCTTTATGACTTCAAGTTTTTATAGAAACGTCTCAATTGACTCTATCCTATACGAAACAGTCAGTACCTGTGAAACGAAGTTTTTATAGACATACATGTATATATATTATTCACTTAACCGTCAAATGGTTCTCTGGTAAAGTTAGTACCGGTAAACCTTGAATTGACTGGCTTCAAATGTTGCAAATGCAACTGGGTTGACCCAGTTACATCGTAAATTATCCTATGATTGATCTCTTCTTATACTATCCTCTAGTTCATTAGGATAATAGTTCGGTGAATAATTTGAACGACAAATTTGCCGCCAGTATCTTTTAAACTATTGTCATCTTATCTATATATTTTTTTTTTATTTTATGAACGACTCCATACTTTTATTCTTCAGGTATGTGGACTTCAAATGTTTGCCAAAAAAGTTTATTGTTATGTCTCCCTTACCAACATGCATTATGCCTTTATGCATATGTGTGTATATATGTTGATTGGGTGTTAACTTCAAATATATGTGTGTAATTGAAAAGTTGACTCACATGCTACGATACAATCGTACCTACTCGGCGATCTCCGACAAGCTTCGGAAATGTTGACGGAATTACCCGAGGAGTTCCGAGTGGCTACGATAATGTAATATTCTGTATTTTGGATAACACTTGTGTAGACACGGAGCCATATTAAAATCACAGCTTCAACATATTTTAATGTAAATAGTATCCACAATTTTCATGTGCCACAGCGACATTTTATTCATCAAGGCAATCTTATTTTTCTGCTTAAAATACATTGTATATTTATAATCTTATTATATATATATATATATAATCTTACAGCGCCATTTCAAGCATCCTTAGCCGTCGGATTGTAATTTTACGGGGACGTTCTAGTCTAGAAAAGACGGTTGTCTCCCCTTCCAATCAGATCGAGTCCAATAAAAATAAGCCAGAACCGAAGGAGGGAACTCCGATAAAACCCTTCAAGGCTGGAAACATCATCACGAATACCCAAAACACATCGGAGAACAGCAACAATTTCCAAGATACCGAGCAGAATCCAAAGCCTGATTCTCTACGGGTTGGCAGTGCTGTAAAGACAGACAAGGAAAGCATGGAGGATTTGTACATTGGTCACATAGCAGAGGCGCATTATGTCAGTCTTAGGCGAGAGGACTGGGTGGATCATCTTCATCGAGGTGTGTGTATATACTTGAAACAAAATGCAATCAGAAACTAACAGAAAGGTGTTGTATATATACATAATTATAACCTTATATATGTGTTTTACAATCAGGGATGGATCCAGGGGTGGTGGATGGGGAATGCATCCCCCCACCAGCCAGGTAAAAGACTACGATTTGTGAAAACACATACCGGGTACATGTAGGCTTAAAAAATACTAAGCTTTTAAAGTAATTTTTTGTCTGTTGACTGCTTAGGTTGAAGTAATGGTCTCTTACTGTGTATATATATCTAGTATTTACTGGGATAAATTTGAATGGATCTTGATTCATAGCCTACCCCATCCCCACCCCCACCAAAATTTTCTGGATCTGCCTCTGCTTACAATGTTTTGAAACATTTATAAAAACCTGCATGTACCATTGTGAGCGAATTTATGGCCCAAGTGCCAGTGGTTTTATAAGCTCACAACCATATTTTAGTGTGTTTGCGCGCGTGAGTTAAGGTGGTATGTGCGCGCATAAACGTGCGTGTACATGCGTGTGGTGTACATTTAATGCAATGAATTTCCATTTCTAAGCATGCTTTTATTATGCAATATAAGCAAAACGTGCGTTTCGGATGCGTTTTTACCTCAGAAATAATGACCATTGTTTCTTTTTACATATGTATTTTCAGTGCTGTCAGAGTCCAAGAAACCTTGCTATCTTCTTGGTGCTGAACAGGATGATACAGGTATTGTGTGTAAATATATCGGATTTACAGTTAATCGTGCCCTCTTTTTCGGGTCGTTTTTAGAGTTGGGTTTTACTTAAATAAACCACATTTTTACATAAAACGAAACTAGTACTTCTATGTATTTCCTTAAATGCGTCTGGATTAGTTTAAAAATCTAATCATACTTTGTGTTTGCTTGTTCTGTAAGAAAAGATACATTGACTAGTAAAAAATATGTATATTTTTTTTAAGTATGTTTACTTTTGTTTAATTGAGTCGCTGTATGTGTTGCGCTGTCACAGATTTTGGCCCTGGTTTAATAGTTGGCTATTTATTTAAGATGTAATCGCAAGACAAATATTTGAGGAACCGCATGGAAGTCACATGGAAGACTGTTTCTAATGTTGTGCCCCGGCTGTGACTCGAAAACGTGCGGTGATGAACCCCGCAGCAACAAGTGCATAGCAAAAATAACTTTAGGGGTGGATCAAGAAAAAATTGCTGGGATGAGGGGGTGGGGCGGTATGAATCAAGATCCATTCAACTTTATCGCAGTAAATACTAGATATTTATTCACAGTAAGGGACCCTAACTTCAACCTTAGCAGTCAACAGGCAAAATTTACTTTAATAGCTTAGTATTGTTAAGCTAAGATGTATGTGTTTTTACAACTCTGCTCTTTTGCCTGGTTGGTGGGGGATGCATCCCCCATCCCCACCCCCTGGATCCATCCCTTAATCTCTTATCGACTACATACTTAAAATTTGAGATACATCGCAGCGACCAGTTATGATAATTAAAGCGACGTCCAGCTATTTGGTGGAGGAAGACCCCAGACACATGTCTGTGTAGCACCACCGGCGCACCGCAAGTCAGCTGGAAGACCTTCCCACATTAAGTCCCTCGACCCGAACGGAACTCAAACCCACGCGGTGGAAGGCTAAGCAGTCACAGGAGGTACAAATCGGCGACTCTACCACTACGCCACGGTCGCCCATTTTTTATCGATTATAAACAGTATTTAATAATTATATTGTAACTGTATTTTAGCATGGTTTTTTTTTTATATTTTAGCACTAGAAAAAATTACATTCAAGTGTAACGCAGTTAATTTGTATTCTCTTCTTAGACCCGAATGACGACATACCTGATAGAAAAAATAACCTAGCTACACCCGACGTCATTATAAGTTACATCGTGGGCTACCTTCAACGAAACCTAATAAAAGTAAAGATGTCGTTCAATTATAATGATATCGCTGAAAGCATGTTTGGAACACGCAGTTGGAAAACTGATCCGTCAACGGATGTCAGTGAAAAGTCCATTTCAACCATAGTGGCAACTGATTCACTCATCGTAGACAATCGTGAATACGCTGAAAAGAAAGATTTACTTTTCAGTGTAACAAATAGTCCAATAGGCTACACAAGGCTTAGTCCAGTTACACCGAAATTGTGGAAAGGGTTTATTGTCAACAAAGACGGTGACATGTTTCTGAAGCATATTCCTTTTCGAACTCCCGAAGATAGTCGTGAATGCAGAATTGCCTTCCGAATGGATTGGCCTTCTATCGCCAGTGAATGGGTATCAAGGGAAAGAAAAAGTCATTGGCCATCACAGAAAGTTGTTTCAAAAGTTGTGGAAGAGGGTGTCTTTGTCATACCCGAAAGTGAGCAAGAAGATGCGAAAGGTGACGAGCTAGACTGGAAGATTTCCTTTGAAACTGTGCTGCCAGTTCTGTACAAGGAGATGAAAGCGATTACCAAAACATGTTGGTTCGTTTTGTACGAGCTTGTTAAAACAGTTTTTAATGGGAGACATTTTAAGAACCTTGACCATATTCTAAAAGCCATTTTATTGTACACCTGTGAAAAAATAAGTCAGGAGCGTTTTAAAAATGACCCCGGATATGCTGTGGTCCTCATGATTCGGCGGTTGATCAAAGGCCTGCAACAAGCATTCATTCCGAGTTACTTTGTTCATGAACAAAACATGTTGTCTCCGATGGACGCAACTGATAGTGACTGGCTCGTAGCTCAGTTGCAACAGTTAGATGCTCAGTTCATTGGAATTTTATTCATCCTGTCTGGGGTGTATAGCTTCACGAAGGAAATGAGTTTTCCAGTTGTATTTGACCTACTTGTCTCCGACCTGCAGCGTCAGCACGGAAACCGAAATGATCAAAGAAAATGTAACGGAGAAGCATTCAACTCAGGCAAGTACTTCAATGTTGAGATCAGGGAATACGTGAAATCTATGGATCTTTATTCCGCCAGCAGGGTGTTGCAGAGTCTGCTGGACGATGATGTCTTTGACATTGCCAATATGCCTAAATATGTCATAGAAGTTTTGACCGGGCTGCCTCTGATGAATCAGTGGATTTTCTCATTCTATTTAGAATTGGTTTACAAACAAAGACTCGTGCAAGGAGTTTGTTCACATCGTGAATGCATTCCCCTGGCAGACATTGTAGGGGAGAGATGCATCGGGCTGATAGCAATTGATTTAGAAATGCACGATGTTTCTTCGATGGAAATCCCTGTTAAGGTGCTTACAGAAGAAAGTAAGCTTACAGTGGTCGAACAAATAAGCGGTATACTTTATAATAAGTACCTGGATGACGCTTATTATGAATGCATCATGTTTTTCTTGCTAGAGAATTCACGAACCCTAATGGAACAGATTTCGAATGAAGAAAAGATTGGTGGAAAGCATACGGGGCATGTCAACACAATCAATTCGCTGGATAGGTTGTTCTGTTATCTCTACTTGGGTTTGCAGTTACATAACCGTGCGAAAGATTTCTTTCCATTGATGGAACTGTACGAGATGTTGTGTGATTATTTACATACTGCATGTGCTTATAATCGTCTTGCTGGACTTTGGGAATATTTTGGAAATGAAAATAAAGCACAGGAAGCGGTAACCAAGTGGGAAGCGTTAACGAAGTGCCGCTCGTTTTAAGCATAGACCAAAAGAAGTCCCCACGTCAGAGTTAATACGCTCATACAGTTATTACTTATTTGAACGATAAAATCAGAGGGATGTTGAATATTTACAAATTAATTGTTTTTACTATGTTATAATTGTTATTTATATCACGTGCAACGAGTTTACATTGGCACCGATTTCGATGTACACAAGCATGATTTTCCCTGTGCACACATGGGATATCAATCGAAACACCTCGGATAATTCACGAATCATCTCTCGGATGTATGTATGTAGTCGGATCACCTCGGCCATTTCCGTAAATGGGACTTCTTTTGTGACAGACACCAAAACAAAGATGGCAGCTCGGATGACAGCTTGCGGCAGTGGATAAACATTGCTTTTTTACTGCAATAATAATAAAGTTACATATTGAGCTACAAAAATGCGCACTTACAGCCAACATGTAGGGTAGTATCTGATATATCAAACTTTTTCCAAAGCCTGTGACCGGCCGCAATAGCTCAGGTGGTAGAGCGGATCGGGAGGTCGTGGGTTCGAACCCCGGCCGGGTCAAACCAAAGACTTTAAAGTTGGTAGTAGTGGCTTCCCTCCTAACGCTCGGGGCTAAAGAGACAAGCATTACGCCTGACTCGTCGGTGCCAGTATAATGGACCGGCCGGGTTCAGTCATAAGTGCCCCTGTGCTATAATCATAGAAATGTCGCTGTGCAGTATCGGCAAAAAATGCCGGCTAATCCTAATCCCAATCCCAAAGCCTGTTGGCCAGTGTATCTCTCGCCTCAATGCCTGTAAAACTTCAAATTTAAATCATCCAGTTTTAATTTACTCAGCGCAGCAGACAAACAGCTGTCAAACGATGCCATTTATTACCCGAGGTATACCTTCTTAGGTAATTCCGTCCTCGGGACAATCATCCTTCGGATGTATCTGGTGTAATGATACATACAGAAATCGTTTTCTTCGGCATAATGTAGTTCGCATAAAATGTAAACAATTGCATCGTTTAACAGCTGTGTGTTTAGCGATGATTGCTGTAGAATAGTGAAACGTAACCTGTGTGGGAAGTGTAAATACACTTTCTTTGTTAAAGTTAAATTGAATTTCTTAACATCGCCAATAAAAACACGTGTAATTGTTTTGGTGTATCAAGTACATCGTGCCGTTGTTTTGGTGTATCAAGTACATCGTGCCGTTGTTTTGGTGTATCAAGTACAGAGGGTCGTTGTTTTGGTGTATCAAGTACAGAGTGCAGTTGTTTTGGTGTATCAAGTACATCGTGCCGTTGTTTTGGTGTATCAAGTACAGAGTGCCGTTGTTTTGGTGTATCAAGTACAGAGTGCCGTTGTTTTGGTGTATCAAGTACAGAGTGCCGTTGTTTTGGTGTATCAAGTACATCGTGCTGTTGTTTTGGTGTATCAAGTACAGAGTGCAGTTGTTTTGGTGTATCAAGTACAGAGTGCCGTTGTTTTGGTGTATCAAGTACAGAGTGCCGTTGTTTTGGTGAATCAAGTACAGAGTGCCGTTGTTTTGATGTATCAAGTACATCGTGCCGTTGTTTTGGTGTATCAAGTACATCGTGCCGTTGTTTTGGTGTATCAAGTACATCGTGCCGTTGTTTTGGTGTATCAAGTACAGAGTGCCGTTGTTTTGGTGTATCAAGTACAGAGTGCCGTTGTACAAGTAACAGTGTATTGTAGTAATAATGTTCGATGCTCATGTTTTCTGCCGTTTATATAGGCATAGCATAATGTATGTGTGATATAGTCAATTGCCTTTCGTATTGCATCGCAATACTGTGCCATCTGTGTATATGTTAATTGAATAATTTCTCATTATGTTATAATCATGTGTAACCGTCATTAACTTGGTATGTATCCATTTTACTACATTAATGTTGAAACCATGTTACTTGAAAGCGTGCTATTTGTTGTGTCTTGATGTTTGGGTATAAGAACAAACGTTACTTGACACTGGTTATTTAAACACGTGCAACTTACTACTTATATTTTGTAATTTGACTCGATATATATGAGGGATGAGCAACTAGTTCACGGAATAGTAACACGCCTGTACATTTTTGTATTCGTTATAAACACCATACATGCAACCACTCACGACGGAAAAAATAGCTTTAATGCATAGAAAGTGTGTATTCTATAATCCTTGAAACTAATGTGTTATTATTTACTTCAACAACTTAGCACGACGACGCAATCTTTGACGCTACGTCAAAATCCAGGCTACTTCATACGTTTTTTTGGAACTGTTTCAAGTAGCTGCCATTTTCAGTCATACATCTTCAAAGATTGATTAACAACTTGACGAAAAGCGTTTTAACAGAAGGGCAAAATACGCTCAATTGGAGTTCTGAAAATCAACGATGTCGGCAAAATGGGTTCGAGAATATATTTTGCATGAAATATTTTGAAGTCATAAATTGCAGTAAACCTATTACTTATAACAGTATAAATCAAAAAGTCAAATCATACATGCTAGCTTGTAAGGTTGTTTATCAGAAAATCATTTTTGGCAAAACTAATGTGCTTGTTTATTCTACTTACATTCATTTCTTAATAAAGGTGTTTTAAAGGTATTATTCCCAAGAAGACCAATACAATTACTTGTCAGCGTTTAACCGTTTAGGTCATTGGAATTATTGTCCGTATTCCAACTCCCATCATCCTCTTTTTCCACTATGACGGTCCTTTGTATCACATATGGAGAGTTGTTTTGATTACTGATATTGCTAATCTTGGTATAAGCAACTTTTATGATATTTTACGGCTCTCACATAATATTATTACTGAAAAAATACATTCAGTGATGCAAATTTATGATACGTTGTTGTGTTTTGTTCTTTTTTAATAAAGGTATTATGCACACTAGCATTACTATTGTATGTATGCAAATGTGCGCGTTGACTGCATACGACAATGAAATGAAATATAACAGCAAATCTGGACGTCTTTCTGAACATCCAAATTGAAGAAATTACGTCTAGTTTAAGCTAGCTAGTGTTACTCAGGATTTACGGTGAGCTCAGTGAATCACATTTTGCTTACTCAAAATTGTTCTAGTAATGCTCAAATGCAACTGTTATAAGTTAAAAAAAACTCGTTATGGTTGTCTTTCATCTGCATTCTTATACATTATTAACTGATTTAGTAAGAGACATAGATGTCAGATGAAAGCATGCGATTGCAATTCCGCAAACTGTTTTGCTCAGCCTTTACTTGATCTGTTGTCTTATGTTAACACTTTGTGTTTGACCGTTTGGACCAAAAATATTTTTATTAAACTTCATAATAAACCATTGTTACCTGAACATATCTCGCAAAATGCTGTTTATTGGTGTCCCAAACCAGTCTAAAAATTGAATCATAACGTCACTTCGTCATTACAAACATGTGTTTCCTATCTGAGCCACGCAATTTAGCTATTTTTTAAACTTAGAAAACCACATGACCACTCATGTTGTAGTTCATCCACGTCATCCGCTGTGACGTCGATGTCTATTTGTCATTTCAAACATATATTTCCTATCTGAGCCACGCTGCACAGTTGGCTATTTTTAAACTAAGACAACCACGTGACCACTTATGTTTTAGCTCATCTACGTCATCCGCTGTGACGTCGATGTCTATTTTTTGCGGGATTCCCAATCGTTCTTATTTATAGATTTGACAAGAATGAACATTTAAGTGTTGATTAGCGAGTTTTACTGCCCTAAAATTAAAATATCGTTGAAAATCGACAAAGCTTAGACTAAAGTGTGATTTTTTCTGCAGAAGTTATGTACAAATACCCTAAAGAGAGGTCAGATATTGTTACATATACCAGAGATAGATATTATACAATTATTTACTTATTAGCTGGGAAATATGCTGTGATATTGACCAAAAAATCGTTATTGACCGAAGCGAGGTCAATAACGATTTGTGCGGTCAATATCAATAGCATATTTTCCAGCTAATAAGTAAATAACTGTTTTATTACATTGACTATAAATAGTTAATAATAAATAGTTTTTATTTCTTTAATTATTATCTAAACTTAAATGCAAGAAAATATTTTACATTGTTTACTTCGTGAATATTGTTCATCTGGGACGAGTATCCCACAATGCGTACAATTCTAAGGAAGTTTTGTAGATGCGTGCGCATAATATTGATGGAAATTTCGCATTCTATTAACAGACCGGTTAATAACAGCGAAAGCGGGTCAATATCTATATTTATTGACTCTACTATTATTTTATTTTTATTTATTTTTTTTTGGGGGGGGGGGGGGGGGGGGGGGAAGCGTGAGGGGTGACCAATCGTGTTGCGTCTATTTATAGTTCATGTAATAATATATATTAGATACAGGCAAACTGTCGGATACCTCCTTTAACATGTGATCTTGAGTCAAAACAAGCTACTTAATATCTGATCTTATTTCAAAATGTGTAAATGGATAACTGTTCTGTTCTCAAAAGTTCAATTCTGTTTAACAGGGCCGTGATTATCGTCTATCTTGCTTTATGTTTTGTTTATACGTAAAAACGAAACTGTGTTAACTAGCATTAAGCAGTTTATTTTATAGTCACTACGGATGGTTGTGTGTGTGTGACTAATAACGTAAGCATATTTTCTTTAGATGCCGGATAAACGGAAATGAAATTTGCAATTTATTCATTGTAACAAACAATGGCTGTGTTATTAAACTTATAAGTTTAATCTCTTTCCATTCATGCTGTGATAATAGGAAATAGTGGTGAAATTAAAATTGTCTCCCTTATCAGATAATATCTGAGTATGTCCAAATAATAGGTAGGTCCTTTTAGTTGGAATGCTTGGATTATGTCGCCTGTTCTTTTGGGGAATCCAATATAAATAGCGAAATGTCTTACTATTGCCTTTATATCAGCTCAAAATTAGTTTCAGACGAAACCCACAAGTAATCAATCGAAGAAGATACGTACTGTTATAAACAGATGCTTAACTAAATTTACACTTTTATTAATTATACTGTGCATCAAAAATTGTGCCTTATCTTGTATTTATGAAATCCTTGGAAATAAAAGAGATGGAGTATCGGTGAAAGCTATTCCCTGTTTTTGTAAGTAAAGGGAGTTTACTCTACCTTTTAAAAACTACATTCTTACCTCCCTTGTAGGTAGGTATTTGGTATATAGTTTCTGCATAAAACTTAAGATTTTTCCACTTTTAAAACTTTTGAAAAACACTTAAGATTGAAGCATGCGCATAAAATGGAATCTTATTGATTGAGAGAAGAATTTATTAAAAAGGTTGGACGCTTTTATTTAAAACTAAGCAATGAAAAATAAAATGTATTATAGTTCTTATATAAAGTATATAAAAATACCTTCCCACAAGGGAGATGACTAAAACATTTCTTTCATTTCGAAAATCAATCGGAACTCCTCGGGTAATTCCGTCCTCGGGACAATCATCCCTCGGATGTATCTGGCGCAATTATACTTAATGAAATGACAATCGTTTTGTTCGCCGGAAGTCGGAAGAATATGCTTAAAATGTAGTTCGCACAAAACATAAACAATGGCGTCGTTTAACACCTGTGCCTTTTCTGCGGCGGGTAAATTAACCTTGGATGATTTAAACTTGAAGCAGCCACAAAGTAAAATTTTACAGACATCGTACTATCATCCGAGCTACCGTCTTTGTTTTGACGTCTGTCACAAAAGAAGTCCCATTTATACAAAATGGCCGAGGTAATCCGACTACCTACATACATCCAATGATGATTCGTGAATTATCCGAGGTGTTCCGATTGTTCGAAAATAGGGAATTATAAGGCATACTGTTTGTATCTCAGATTTATGTATTCATTTACCCTTGTAACTGTCTGAGGATATGTCGGTATGTGATTATGTAAAACAGGCTGTGCTGGTTGCAAGTGAGGAAAAACAATTTAAGTTAAAGGATTTTCTCTCCAAAGATGAGTTGCCTCATCAACAAGATCTTAAGTAAAAGTAACATTCATTTAGCAGAAAACTGCAACTTATTATTTATCTTTTGAAACGGAGATGTAATAAATCCAGCACATTGCTTGCTCTTTATGTATATATTTGTACAGTTTTAGAATTATGCATTCACTGTATTATTAATTGTGTTAATTATTCACTGTGTATTAAAAGGGATATTTTCGTACATAGTTAAGTGGTTAATGATTGCTAGTATATAGTCATGGTGCTTTAATTACCCGTGGCTTATTCGCTGAATAAGTATGAATTTTTGTGAGCATTTAGGGGGTGGGGGGGGCAGGTTAATTTTACATGTAAATAATGTCTTGGCCTTTTTACAACTACATTAGTCAGACTGTGGTATGTGTATTATATATATTGTGTTATATATTGTTGTAAATCCTGCACATTTTGAATTTGCTTGATTTGTATATATATATATTTTTTTACAGTTTTCGATATGTTGCATTCATTGTATTATTTATTCCATTTAATAAAATATGATTTTCTATCATCTACAACTATATTGTGTATATCATTGCTCTAAAAAGATGTTTTCTTGCATTGTTATGTGGTTTATGATGTTTGAGCTTAACTGTACATTAGTAAAAGAATGATAACCAGCCTGTCTGGAAGACAGGTTAGTTTATTTTTATTTATTTTATTTATTGGGTTTATCGTCCCACCAACAGTATTTCAGTTATCTGAAGACGGTGTCCCCTTGAAGCAGATATAGTGCTGCCTTCACTGTGTATAGCATGCCGTGAACACCTGATATGATACCACACCCAGTCACATTATCCTGACACCGGGCCAACCAGTCGTGGAACTGCCCTTATATTTGCTTGAGCGTTAGCAAGGGAGCTATACCACTACAATTTTTAACGACTTTGGTATGTCGCGGCACGGGATCGAACGCCGACGCTCTACCGATTGCGCTACCAGGACCGGTTGACAGCTAAGTTTCGAGAAAGACTAGTAAATGTTTTTATCCAAAAGGTTCTTCAGACATCCTGCAAAAGATGTTACTGTCGACACCGGATATATAACTATAAAAATAATTCTGCTGAAGTTCGTTTCTTGTTGTTGTTGTTGTTGTTGTTGTTTGCTTTTATTGTTGTCCACTGTTTAATATGATGTCGATGATGGGGGTGGTTTATGGTGGTGGTTTATAATTGGTTCATTCCTTGAGTAATGTTACCAATAATTGTTTCGAGTCAATTTGGGGTGTTCCCAATGTGCCAATTTTGAAGGTGGTATCCGACAGTTTGCCAATGTCAGATATATGTAACAATATCTGACCTTTGGTTGGGATATTTGTGCATAATTTCTGCAGAAAAATCCTACTTTAGTCTAAGCTTAAACGATTTTCATCACTATCTCAATTTAAGGTAGTAAAACTCATTAATCAATACTTAAGATGTTTATTCTTTTCAAATCTATAAATAAGAACGGAATAAGGATTCCTGCTAAAAATAGACATCGATGTCAGAGCGGATAACGTGGCTGAGCTAAAATATAAGTGGTCATGTGGTTTTAGTAGTTAAAAAATATCTAACTGTGCAGCATGACTCAGATAGGAAATGCATTTTTGTTATGACGATTTTGGCATTATTGTTCACTTTTCACACAGGTGTAGGACATTAATAAATAGCATTTCGCGAGAACTGTTAAGGTAACAATTGTTTATTTGGTTGTTTAATGAAAACAGTTTTGGTCCAACCTGTCGGATACCACATTTAAAGGCATTGAAAACTTAAATGTGGCCCTAAGCTGGCTTCACACTGTGATCACAGTGGGACGTTAGAGGTGGTGTCAGACAGTCTGCCTATATTGAATATATGTACCAATATCTTACCATTGATTTGGGGAATTTGTTCACACTTTTTGTATACATCCATATTTTAGTCGTTATAAAGCCGTTTTTTATTAGACTGTACTAATCACGACAAAAATACTCTAAATATTCAGTTTTACCAACTTTAAAGAAGTGTGATAGTGGTCTCTGCTAAAAATAGATATCGACGTCAGAGCTGATTACTCGCATGACTATGTAAAAGTGAGTGGTCACGTGTTGTTGTTGTTTTTTTTTTAATTATTTGTTTAGCTATCTCTGCAGCGTGGTTCGGATAGGAAACACGTTTTTTTTCAATGGCGAGTGGAGATTTAACTTTTGGTTAGGGTGGGGAGTAGTTTTGGATACATGTAAGTTGGGTCTAACCTCGGGCTGCAGTGGTATCGTCTTGCTAACCACGTCCATGTGCATCAAGTGTGACTAGCTGTTCTACACATGTAGGCCTATATGAGATTAAATGCTAAATAGAGAAATTGAGTGCTTTGTAATCCTTCCAGATCTCACATTATAGTATTATCTCTGGGCGGGTTGGGGTGGAGGTCCTAAAAAGATCATTTGCCTTTAAAAGGTTACTTTCACAATATCAATTTCGTATTTTGTCAAACAAAACTAGGATGATACATTTAAATTATTGCTTATTGTTGACAGTAACAGTTGAAGATTAAGTCTTTCCGCTTTTTAAGGGGCACGACTCTTACTACGCCATTCTCTCTGACGCAATGGTACTATATAAGATTTGTCTCCCTTGTATCTTAAAATCTTTATTGAACAGGTTTTGCGTGACGTTCGGAATACCTCGGCTATTTATTAAAGGAAATTCCGGGAATGGTCGAATGTTTACGAATGAATGCTCATTTGATTGTGACTGTGAGAGCTTTTTTAGTTATTTGTCTTCAAATTGCTTTATTAAGATCGCGTCCAAAATCGAGAAAACTTTACTTGCTTCGTTTTGACCACGTGGCATACAGGAAACGAATGGACGCCCGAAATGAATGAGGGATATTACAGCTCAACGGTAGTCATAGCTAAAAATAGAAAGTCCGGGACATACATATTTGTGTCAGTGATGTAACGTGTCGTATGATCTCAAGGTCGTTGCATACAAAGTGTTTCATGAATCGTCATGTAAACGTGAATATGTATGGTATTTTCCTTCTCATTATGACAAGATATAATAATATATCTGGTGTTGGAGTAGGAGTTTATAGTATATATTCTTTGGTAGAATTTTGTAACTACAGTTCGTATAGAAATTCTTCATTTGACTTTCCGCATGGAGAGAGCTTCGTGGTCTCAATCAAGCTGAGTGTAGGTATATAACACCCATGGACGGATCTAGCCGGGATCGGGGGACCCTTACCCACCCCCTGAAATTGTCCACACTTTAAAAAAACCTTCTGTGGAGGTAATTTTTAACATTTCAGTGTGTGTCACATCTTTTAATTGTTAATATTGTAACATATGTCTTCAGTATTACAGATAAGACGAGTAAGTCGTATTAACGCCTAAAAGGCCTTGAAACGCAATGAAATGTAAGTATTTGTGTAAATTCTATGAGGGCCTGCCAAGCATTTGATATGCTGGAAATTGCGACATTCTTGTGGGACCATGCCTCAAGACCACGTATTAACACAACTGGTACCTATGAATCTCGCTCATTTTTGTGATCTTCCCCAATAACTTGAAAAAATATTATTGAAGTTTCTAGTTTCTAGGCGCTTCTGGGTTGCATTTTGGGATAGCATGCCCAGACCCCCTAGCACGACCAATACCACTGCTGCTCGCTCAATTAGGACCTCTTCCCACATGAAAAAGTATTATTACAGTTTATCATTGTCGCCGAACATACAAACAGTTTGGAGAAAATTTCTAGGCAATTCTGAAATGCGTTCTATGGGAGAATGCCCAGACCCCCTAGCACGACCACCACACCTGCTGCTCGCACAATTTGGACCCCCCCCCCCCCCCCTTTGAAAAAATCATGGATCCGCCCCTGACACATAAAAGCACAATACCCCCACTTCTTATTTATAGATAGTTTCCATGTGATGTCATAGGCACTGATAAGGCAGCCATCATTGAAGGGCAGAAGCTAATGCAGGCCAAAATCTGGAAATATGTGCTGTATTAAACTCACCAAATAGTTTCAAAGATTAAAAAAAATCAACCAAAAAGACACGCTGTTCATTTTTCTTAAGTTTGAGCCAGTAATTTTATTTATTTCTGTGTATAAATTCTTTGCGCATTTATCAATTTTAAAAATATTGTATTTTAAACACATGTATTTCAAGAGCTTTCCAGTGGTGTATAACTTTTAATTTTTGGACCAGAAATGAAGAAATTACATGAAAATAAAATGTACGCTTCTATACAATTCATATGAAAATCCCTTGATGTTGCCATCAAAGATGGCTGCCAAGATAAGGGATCTTCACTGATGTGGAAACTATCTATAATGCAACACTATTGAGTCAATATTAAGCGTAGTGAGGACGACTGGTTAAACACATTAGGCCTACCTGTATTCCTGCAATCGCAATTCTGAGATCACACGTCTAAAATAGGAAATAATTGTCCCTCAGCTTTTGATTCACTCACAAGAAAACACATTTTTGTAAGAACAATCATTTTCTTATACATTTGGTGGTTAGGGGTAATATTTGAATCCATTTACTTTATTTTATTTTATGTTTAAGTCTTGTAATTCAATGTTCTGCATCTATTCACAGCGAAGTTGTTGGATTTTTAACCAACTGTGACCATGTCGCTTTAGTCAAGAGGTTTCTTTGATTTTACGTTCTGAACCTTCTAAAAGTATTCTCTATGCACTTCATTTTATATGGTTGTTATCACTTAAATACATGAGACAATGGAGGATATTATTTGAGAACGGGCACGAAGTTCTTTAAATGCCAATTTCTCCTGATCAAACACTGTACAAATGTCAAAATGTTTGATGTTTTCACTTAAACTTCTTTAATTGACTGGATATAAGAGACTACGCATTTCGTTTTGTGAACGATAAAAGTTTTTTTTTTGCGATGTATGCAAAAATACTTCCTTACCCAGAAAGAATGAAGATTTTTGAAATGCTGTGGGTGCATCATGTCGTGTATTCATGCGCGCGCGCTCTAGCTTGGTAGTGACTAGACTTTATTGTTCAACCAATTTTTGTATCGTCTTGGAGATCTGTACGAGGTAGGAGTTGACAGTAAGTTTAATAAACAATAAATCAAAACTCTCTTAAAAAAACACTTTATATTCAAAAGGATGCTGTCGTTATTTTTCCCAATTTTGCCTCGTTCTATCGCATAAATTCAAAATTCTCCGACTCCTTCTTAGATCTTTTGAAGAAATAAATATGTTTCAGGTTTTAAAAGATTCGGTTGAAAAAAGTAAGTGGAACTTTAAATAATATTTTATTTTATTTTTTAAGGGGCGTTGTTTTGTACTCACTCCTTTAAAATATACAAATTCGTTAAATGGTAAGAAGACCGTCAAATTAGGATATTAGACTGTAAATTTGCTCGAAAGTTTAATTTACTGGCTTTTTATCTGAGCAAAGAGCTAAGCATCAAACATTCAAGTAGAATATGTACGTCTGTTGTATGTTGTCCGGGAATGTAATGAAGATCTATATTGGGGAAAATGCGTCCTTTTGATTAATGGCGCGCTGACAAAGAGAATATGATAGCCTAAGCATGTCTATAATATATTTTGTAAATTAAGCGTAGCAATTGTTTCAAACCCAGGTCCAACATGTATCATGCCTTATATGATACGTATTGTAAAATACTATGATACAAAGTGTTAAAATTATTTCAGTACCACTAAGTCTATTTATTAATGTAATCTTTCGAGGAAGTTATATTAGGCTATATAGTTTGAACTCATTGTACATAGGCTACACACGCACATACTTTTAAAACTGCTAGATTTAGATTTATATGTAAGTTTATGTCTTATAACTGCAGCCTAAATAGTTAAAATCGACCCTATAGATACAGCCAATGTACATTATTTGATAAATATTAACTTAACCTATGTATTAAACGTGCATGAAAACTCACATTATAAAGGCTGTGAAAATTGCGCACTATTCATAGAAGGTACAGGCGTCTTGTAATTTCCCATTCATCCAACAGGTGACTTTACTGCAAGAGCAAATAAAATATTTTAATTAATCTATGATTGTCTTGGCAAAGGTATATGCTTATTGCATTTAGTTTGCGAGTTAATATTATTTTCTTAATAAATCTATGTGATTACGTCAGATAACTTTACTTTTATATAGGTTTTAAACAATTTAATGGTCATTTACCGTACGGGTGTGTTCAAAGAATTCACGCACCCCAAACTAACTGGAACAGCCAATCCACATATTACATCGAGAGGGATATGCCGAATTGACAAGTAAATGAGAGTCAATATCCCGCATTTTTGTTATGAGATGTAAACCACTGTACGCCATTACAACGAAGGAGCAAACTGGGGAAGTGGTAAAACTAAAGTTATGCTTGTGCTTGAGACAGTGAACAATTATTGCAATATGCGACTCTAGACGTCGCCTCACGGTATTTGGAATTGTAACAATGTGTACTGGATAGGATTTTCTTTTTCATATCTGTGCTTTTGATGCACAAAATTCTCGATATGGTGTAGACGGGAAAAGACCAAGCGTAAAAGGGACGTGGCCCAGGTCACGTGGTTTAGGAAGTTTTGTGGTTGAGTTTGGCATCGACAGGCCGAAAATTTGTTCATAAGGCATTGTCACCATTACCTTTCAGTCATTTATTGAACTAATTTGCGATAACATCAAAGACTTGACCTTAATTTATGCAAATGTGTACAGGATTTCTAACAACAGTGATCAGCATTATTGATAAGTCACGTGTTTTTTTGTTTAGGTCAGAAGCATTATCTTTATTTAGATTCACACACACACACATCCACTTTCGTTTATTGTTTAGATGTTGTGAATGTTGAATTAAAACTTTTTTTAATCATTGTGTGACTAAACCAAAAACGACATGATCTAATGCATTCAGGTGTGACGTTTGTATGTCGGGCCCAGTGTCCTTGAGACTATGTTGTTTAGCCGCTATGGCTCCAGCCCTGACTGATGCCAGTGGTCAAACTAAGATTCATCTACCAAATAGTCCTCCAGCACTGGAAGAAAAGACATCTGGATGTGTGACTGTCAATGGTGGAATTCATACAACTGCAGTGATTGACATTGCATCAGTTAAGGCCAAGGTCACTACTAACTTGACCCCTGACCCTAAGGGGTCTCGTGGACTTTTAAAGCCTTTGCAAGTCAAATTGCAGGGGAACGGGGGAATATATTCAATTGAGACGCTACAGACAAGTTTTAAAGACATAAACGAGCTGCTTTCATCAAAACAGTTGAAACAACTGTCATCTAAGCAGGATCATCAATATCAGAAAGTTGTTGGAAAAAAGATGAACCAGCCCTCTAACGGGAATGGCCCTCATGAAAATGGAAACTCTTTGATCAAACAGAACTCTGTCAACAGCAAATCAGTCAATGGGCACTCAGATCTTGGTCCCATTAACCTCTTGAAACTCTCCAACAACCATGGTAGTATGCCAAACGTGAATAATACAGCTAGTATTCAGACTTATAATAATATAAGTAAGATAGATAGAATGTGCAGGACAAACGAATCTGCACCTTCTGGAAGCACCAGTGGAATTGAGGCTCGTCCATCAACCACACCTGTATCCGTCAACACAGATACAGTTCGAAACTCAGGGCATCATTCATCAGACACAGACATGTGTGTTGATAGGACGACAACCAAGTCTGTTGAACTGAGGCCCCAGGATTTGATCAAGGACGCATCAAGGAAAGAAGTCCTGCTTGAAAAACGAAGTCAATTCCTTCTCCGGCGATTGCGAAGACTGCAAGGGAAGCAGCTTGAGTCACATGTTAGGAGTCAGTTGAAATCCTTTGTAGAGTTTCAGCACCAAAATTTGCAAACTGTCGCATCAAAAGCTATAAGGCCCTTTGGTGATTTGCAGAGTACATTATTAAATAGTAACGATGTCAAGAACTTGTCGACATCGAATCTTGTCAGTCTTGTGCGTAAGTTACAGGCTTCACAACCGAAAATGGCAATTGAGGCAAACAAGAAAGCGCATGAAACAAAAGGTGTGTTAGTAATGGACCCAGCAGTATCTGTTGAATCTGAGCGAAAGTCAAGTCAGTTACGAACATGTTTAAGACACTGGAACAGCACTGTAGATTCAGATGCTACTGAGAGCAGTTCTGGTGGTGAAAGCTGCGAGGAATGGGAAGACTGTCCTGTGATGAACGATAACAAACTTCCAACGCCCTTGTGAGTATATTTGTTGTCTACACATACTGACAGAGTAAGAAGCGACTATAAAACCTCATTCTTCAGTGGGTGCTAATGTTCTCAGGTGTAAAATTTTTGTAAAAAGTCATTTAAAAATACTTCAATGACAATAAGAAGAACCGTCATAATAAGGTTATAATTGTTTACCTTTAAAATTTCATTACAGAAAACTATCTTAAACCTTAAAAGTCCTCACCTTAACCGTCTAAAGTACAGTATAATTTGTATATGTCTTAAAACATACAAAAATCCTATATGTCAGTGATGTTACCAAAGTACTGGTATCTGAATACTTTTTAAACTAATAAATAGTAGGAGCCTGCATTAAAAAATGCAGCAGTTTGTAGGTTGATTTATGACACTACAAAAACTTTAGGTAAGAATGTCTTACTGTTGGTTTTTTATTCAAAATGTTAAAGTCTGTTTCTGGCTTCCAGTCTTTACAGTATCTCTGCCTGACCTTGTTTCTTTTATTTCCCTTGCATGCATTGTGTGGTGCAGTTTGGAGCAAATATTGGATTTTTTGGAGCTGGCATTTGATTCTTAAATGTTTGCAAATCTTTAATTATTTTTATTTTGGAAATTTTTTCTGGCTGTAATTACTGTCAAAGGTTTAGGCCAATAATTATTGTATTCGCACATTTTAACACCATAAAATTATTAAGTATGTTAAGTTACATGTATTCTACATGTGATTATTAAAAATACAAAACTTTAAATTATCATAATGAATTAAGTAATAATGGCAGCAAAGAATGGCAGCTTGACATTGCTTGGATTTTTATCTTCTAACCACTAACTAGCTGTCGACAATGGCGAAGGAGTAGTACTGGATAAAGGCTTATTGATCTGTGTTTACTTCTGTTTGCCAGTGAGGTCTATTGACTATATGGTGCGCAAGGTATTGGTTTGTATGATTGTCAAGTCTGTAGCCAGGTAGTATGTCAAGTCCTCATGTGTAGGCATTATACGTTTTTTTGGTTGTATACCTATAATATGTAACTAGTGGGTGTAAATGAGGCTACAATATTATCATCTCATCATGGTTATTGTTGTTTTGTCCCATCGAAATCGAAACACCAAAGGGAAATATAATGATGAAATGCCTTTGCATGTGTGTACATGTGTTTATGTTTAATGTTTACACTTTTTATTTACATATTTATATAAACTCCTTGGGAGATGTCTGTTGGTGTTTTATACATTTGAAACCCTTAAAGGTAACATTCATTATTTATGTGTGTGGTGTGTTTGTGCATGCACACGCAAGCTTAAAGTATTCAATTGTTTTTGTTTTCTATCTTGATTATTAAAAGTATTTTACCAGGGAAACACAAGTACAGTCAGTTTGATTTATTTGTTGTTACAAGTGTTACAGGAACCTGCACTTTAAAGGTGGAATCTGACAGTTTGCCTACATTTTATATATATGTTACAATATCTGTAAATAAGAACGATTGGAATTCCTGCTAAAAATAGAAATTGGCGACACAGCGGATGACGTGGATAAACTAAAACTTTAGTGGTCACATAGTTTGCTTGGTTTAAAATTTGCTAACTGTACAGCGTGGCTCAGATAGGAAATACACGTTTGTAATGACGATTGTGGTGTTATGGTTCACTTTTCCAACAGGTGTATAACACCAATAAACAGCATTTTACAAGATCTGTTCAGATAACAATGGTTTACTAAGATGTATAATAAAAATATTTTCGGTCCAAACTGTTGGATACCACCTTTAAGAGGTTTTTACTTACCAGATGCTCTGCTGATTTTACAGAACAATTTTATTGTCAGCAATACACTCTAGCCATTAGAACTGATTCAGCCAATCAGACCAGAAAGATCGAGCTTTTGGCTCTAAAGTTAATTTCTTAGCTTTCCGGTGAGGTGGGTATTATACCTTGGACTCGCTAAACTTGAGCGTCTTAGAAATACCACAATCTAGAAGTGAATGCAGTGGCATTTTGCAAAAGAAATTAGAGTGCACTGTTACCTAGCATAAAGCCACATGTCCCATGGACCCTGACATTAAAGTCTTGGCGTACGTTGGTAATTTCTTTTATGTAATATATTCCCGGACACCTGTTAATGGAAGCACTGTGATACTAGAACCCATATGATTCAGGCCTGGGGAGTAAGAGAATGTATAAGTTGAAAATAATATCTTTTCCCTATTTGTTGTAAAATATTATCATTTCACTATTTGAATACTGAATGTGAGGATTTCTATTATGGTATTTAGTGAATTATTATAAGGATAGACTAAATATACTTTCCGTTGGCAGGTACAAGCGAGCAGAATGGAAGTGGGCTGTTGATAGGGCTGGCATCAAATCTCGCTGGACCTGGTTGCAGGCACAAGTTTCTGACCTTGAGTACCGCATCAGGCAGCAAAGTGAGATCCACAAGACAATCCGCTCCAGTAAAGGAGCCATCACGCTGGGGGACCCTCCAGCATCATCTGTTCGATTGACAGACTTCGGTCAGGTTTTGCTTGACGGTGCGTCAGGTGTGGAATCTTCACCGGCTAATGTAACAACCCTCATGATTAATGTGACAAATCAGGCCTCCAAACTCTCAAGATCACTAGGAAACTGCATCTCACCCATTGTTTCATCACAAGATTCGGCACGTGATAGTGTCCACAAGGGGCCTGTTGGAGCTGTTCAGAGGGGGCTGAACGGATTTTTGAACAATACACACTCTGATTTAAACAGTGTACAGCAATCTCAGACTCACTCCTCCTCAGGTGTGCCATGCAGCTCACCTGTAGGCCCCCATGGTGATGCAAGCAATGCTGCCTCCTCTCCTGATCTCATGCTTCCTTTGGATGCAAGTTGTGTGGCAGCACGCTGTCGACCAATACGTTTCTATCGGAAGCGAAAACTGTTGCGGACTACTGGCTTACACCAGTTGAATCATAAAGCAGCGCGTGTGTCTAGTGTGAAGTGTCAGTGCTATCCGCCCGTGATGCCATGCCCTCTGTGTGGTGGTCGCTATAACAACACCCAGACTCTCGACGCAGAAGGGATGCCCATTATGGAAAAGGTTTCTCTGCTCGACCCATCATTCCATCCTGTCCTGTCTTTCCCTCAAGGTATGTAGGCCCTTTAACTGTGCCAAGTGTTTAAATTTGTAGATAGTCCTTTAGTAGGTCCCTTAATTTAGATTAATTAGTTTTTATGCTAGTACTCTTTAGAGTGTCTTTTGATTGTTTGCCTTTCTTGTGATACCCAACAAAGAAGACAACTTTGCTTCCCCAATGTTCCCCTTTCTGGATTGTCTTCTGTCCCAGGTTCAAGTGAGTCCTATCCATAAAGAATTAAGACTTTAATTAGAAGAAAAAAATGTTTATTAAGGATTCCCGTAGCAATAGTAAAAAAAAATGTCCCAAATTATAAAAAACAATTAACCACAGACATCTCATTTAGATTTTGTTTCAACATTTAATGGAAAAAAAAAAGGAAGAATCTATGACCCCTTGACTCTGGTAGCCTTAAACTCCTAGTTTGTGACACCCACAAAGGATGATCATGGGAATTTTATCTCCGTGAATTGGCATTTTATCACAGTGTTGGCAGCACTGTATCTCAGCATCAAGAGGACACAACCTCCATGAAGATGAAAAAATGTGCATGGATACATTGGATACTTGCAAATGAGAATTTTACTTTACCAGTATCAATGTAGCTTCACACTCAGGGTGTGTTATTTATATGGTGGTGTTTGACCTTTGTCTGATGTATCAGGAAACCACCTGTCAGATACTGGCCTAGATAAAGGACTGGTCAACTCGTTTGGCTGACCCCTCTCACCAGCTGTGTTGATGGGCAAGCTTATCAGAGTCTGGGTCTCTTCTCAGTGGTCTTTTTTATCTGTCAATGAACACATTTGCTCCATAATGGGTTTTACTTTACTTTCAAATTCAGCTCTGCTTACTATTCTTGTATGTTTTTTGCTATGAACAAGAGTTAATAGCTGCTGATGGCTGTACCATTCAGTAACATAATCTTATTCTGTTTGAAAATAGAAGTGTTGATTGTGGATAATTTTATTAGAAGACAGACATAAGGATTTATTTTTAATAGGTTTTAATTATTTGAACTAGCTGTGAGAAGGTGTCACTGGGACAGAAATGTTGTCTGACAAATTACATACAAAGTAATTAGATGCGACTTACAATTGTGAAACCCCTTAACATTATTAAAGTATGCTCTGGGTGGCCTATTGTGATAACCAACATCATGCATTCGTCAACATTTGTAGCCCAATCTTCACCAAACTTGGTCAGAATGTTTGTTTGCATGAAATCTTTGAAATCTTCATTTTTGGGTCATGTGGGGTCAAAAAGTAGGTCACTAGGTCAAATCTTGGAGAAAGCCTGTGAACACAATAGAGGCCCCATGTATGACCCAATCTTCACCAAACTTGATCAGAATGTTTGCCTGCTTGAAATATTGCATGAGTTCATAACTGGGTCACGTGGGGTCAAAAAGTAGGTCACTAGGTCAAATCTTAGAAAAAGCTTGTGGACACACTAGAGGCCACATTTGTGGGCCAAACTTTATCAAACTTGGTTAGAATGTTTGTCTGCATGAAATCTTGGACAAGTTTACTATTGGGTTATGTGGGGTCAGAAAGTAGGTCACTAGGTCAAATCTTAAAAAAAGCTTCTGAACACACTAGATGCTCCATTTATGGCCCAATCTTTACAAAACATGATCAGTATGTTTGCCTGCATGAATTCTTGGATGATTTCATAAGTGGGTTGATTTGGGTCAATAAGTAGGCCCGTGATTCAAATCTTAGAAAAAGCTAAGACTACATTTAAAGCCCAATCTTCACCAAATTTGATCAGAATGTTTGTCCACCTGAAATCTTGGATGAGGCCATTATTGGGTCATGTGGGGTCAAAAAGTAGGTCACTATGTCCAATGTTATCAAAAGCTTGTGAACACACTAGAGGCCACATTCATAGCCTAATCTTCACTAAACTTGATCAGCTTGTTTGTCTGCATCAAATCTCGGATGGTTATATTATTAGGTCACATGGGGTCAAAAAGTAGGTCACCAGGTCACATTTTAGAAACCTTGTGAAAACACTTACAGGCCACATTGATGACCCAATCTTCACCACATATGCCAGCATGTTTGCCAGTATAAAATCTTACATATGTTTTGAAGTGAGTCATGTGGATTCAGTAGGTTACTTGGTAAAATTCTAGAAAATGTTATCAACCCAATGGCCACACTAATGGTCCAATCTTCACCAAGATTTCTAAAGTAAATAACTCTTAATTACTTGATGCCAGATTTGAGCCTACTAAAAGCCTGTGTCATCAGGTGAGCGATTAAGGGCCATCATGGCCCTCTTGTTTATCAAAATTTTGGGGGGAAAAATATCAATAAAACGGTTGTATATTACACATTCATAAAGCCAAATTAGGATTACTGAAATCTTAAATGTCACAGTCTTATTTGATGAATTATTTCATTTGATGATTTTTGTTAATGTTATAATAAAACCAAAATGCATTAAAAACTTTTTTTCTGAACTTGCTTTCAAAAGCTATGCCGAGTTTGATTTATTTTACGTTGATATTTATATCTTTATCAGAAACCTCAATGTTTTCAAAAAGCAAAGATTAAATTTATGTTCAGGCTGCTTCTTAAAATGATATGATTTGGAATCAAAAGCATTCCCCTTTCTCTAAGGGAAATTGTGGTTGAGTTTTGCCAACTCCAGTCCAACACTGGTTGTAAGCGCTCTCATAAAACAATCTCACTACTGCATTTCAATATATTTAGAACTTAACATTGTCTGATCCAATTACATCTCAATATTGATATTTGTCATGTAATTTGTTAATTTTCTGGAAAAAATTATCCCTTATCTTAACCAATATTTTGAACAATGGCATGGATTTATAAAGGAGTCTGATGGTGATTTTCTTTGTTGTTTCACCTTTGTAATTTAAAATATTGTGCACATGTCTGAAACAAAGCTTATTAACATAGCGGAAGATAACAAAGAATGGCATTCTCAACATTTTCTGCATGAAAAAAGTGTGTTCTTTAAATAAAAGTCGTACACCACTTTTAGAATTAGTGTACAGAACACTGGTATGAGTATCTCGATGGCATTGATAGGTGTATTTATTGTACACTCTCTTGGTGATATGAATGTAATGGGTTAATCAATTTTCTTTTCACCTTTTTAAAAAAAAGAAGGCAAACTGATGGTAAGTTGAACCAACGCCCTTGTTGTTTTTATCAGTCCGGGCCAAACTTTGCTGGTCAGGACCATCGGACCAACATTTTCCCCTGGTGTCCGCAAATAAAATTAAATGAAAGAATTGTCTATTAGTATAATTGTGATTAGAAATTCTATTTTTACAATAAGTACATGTAATGAAACATTTTGTTTGCAGTGAATTTTTGTTATAGACTGTTAGCATTAATGATGATTTATCTCACATATCACACAATTATCTGCATACCTGTTCACAGGTAACCACTATCTGTTAACCATTTACAACCTCCTTCATCCCTTAACCTACTGGCTGGCTATCAGTCACATACATATACACCCCATAGCAATGCATTGATCTTCTTCATATGGGGCTTTGCTGAACTCCCCTATTGATCTCTCACGCAAGTTTTCTAAAGTGTTTTTGCTTTAGGGGTGGAAAGATACTCAAGCACACTACATTAAAGGCGGTATCCGACAGTTTGGACCAAAAATATTTTCATTAAAGATCATAATAAACCATTGTTAGCCAAACAAATCTCCGTTAAATGCTGTTAATTGATGTCCTACACCTGTCTGAAAAGTGAACCATAACATCACAATTGTCATGTCAAATCAGTATTTCCTATCTGAGCCACGCTGCTCAGAAAGCTGTTTTTAAACTAACAAACCAACATGACCACTTATGTTTTAGCTCATCCATGTCATCCGCTGTGACATTGATCTCTGTTTTTAGCAGGAATCCCAATTGTTTTTATTTATTGATTTAAAAAAAATGCGCCAAAACTTAGACTAATGTTTGATTTTTTTTATCTGCAGAAATTATATACAAATACATGTACCCCAAACAAGAGTCTGATATTGTTACATATATAAGATATAGGCAAATTGTCAGATACCAACTTAAAAAAAAACTGTCTTATGTACATGTAAAAGCCACATAAACACAAGTATGTAGTTTGGTTGGCTTTTAGCTGTTATTTGTGTATGAAAACCTCTAGCAAATAGCCATGTAGAACCACCATCTGACATTATGGCAGCTGAAAGATGATGGTTTTATGGGTTTTTTTAATAATTAAGAATGAGTTAAAATTCATACACACCCCCATGCAGACTTTTCTTTAAAAATGTGTTGGTGTTGCTAAGTGGTGTGTTGTTATAAACACATGCATCACTGTATATTTAAAAGAAAATGTTTGCAGAAAAAATTACTTAGATGAATAACTTAATTGTTGTGTTGTTTTTTTTTTGTACAACAGGCTAGATGTAAGAGTAATTTTAAGTGACTTATGGAGCAGACATTTTTGTTCAATAATTAGAGTTGTCCACATTTTGAATGTTGAACTACAGTTTCTCACCATTTCATTTTATTAAAAGTTTGTGACTTTGTCCTTAATCTGGTCCTTTTTACACACCAGATTTTGATATGGACCCACTTAACCAAGTGTCCTGCCAACTCTGAATTTATGGGGGTCATTCACTTCGTTTGCCCAAAGGACGTCTTCCATTTGGCCTATAATACACCAGTGGTTTTACCCAGACTTTTATCTCCAGTCCTCCCTCACTCCTCTGGAGGTCTTTCTAATGACCATTACTGTGACTATATGCACATAAAAAGTTCCTTATCTTAAGAATCTTGAGCTTAGTTAATAAATAAGACTATTAAAATTTCTCGGTCTTGATAATGTATGTAGCTGTGCCTTGAAATTAAATACAAAGATAATGAATAAATTGTATTCTTAAAAATTGTCAAATGATGATTCTCACCGGACCTGGTAGCGCAATCGGTAGAGTGTCGGCTCCAGGTACGAGAGGCCCTGGGTTCGATCCCGGGCCGCGACATACCAAAGTCGTTAAAAATGGTAGTGGTATAGCTCGTTTGCTAACGCTCAAGCAAATATAAGGGCAGTTCCACGACTGGTTGGCCCGGTATCGGGATAATGTGACTGGGTGTGGTATCATGCCAGGTGTTCACGGCATGCTATACACAGAGGAGGCAGCACTGTATCTGCTTCAAGTGGACACCGTCTCCAGATAACTGAAATACTGTTGGTGGGACGATAAACCCAATAAACAAACAAACAAATGATGATTCAGTTTTAAATTAAAAAAAACGTGGCTCTAAATTAGGTGTTCTGTACATTTTAATATTTTGAGGTGCATTTGCTCAGACACATGATAATGGTCATATTGGCAATGTCCAGCAACTAATTGGTGGAGGAAGACATCATACACATGTCCGGGTAGAACTACCTGTGTGCACCTATCAGCTGGAACACCTCCCCACATAAAATTTCAGCCCCGACCGGGACTCGAATCCAAGTGGTGAAGGGCTAACGAGTTGTCAGCATTTCTGACAGCTCTGCCACAGGCGCTTCTGTACGTTGTAAAACAATATCCTTAGGGTGTTACACCCATTTACCAATGTAAGCAATTAATTTTATAAAATGTAAAACAACCTTATGTAGTCAAGAAATGATCACAGATTTAAAGTATTGTACAGTGCTTAATATTATTTTTTTTAAATTTATAATGAAACTTCCTCAAAAGTCCAAAAGTTCATGAAAATAATTTAAAATAATGTAGCTTGCACAGCTGTGAACTGAAATGTAACCCTAGACCTTACATGGCTGGCTGCACTAGATAATGTTACTACAGTGTACCTGTGCTAAATATAAACACACCACCAGAGTAAATGACATTGTGTGTGTGTACTGTAGTAGTTAGTGTCAGTCACATGAGTGACTAATCAGGCGAGTTGTGTAGTTTATATAGTATAGAGTAAGAGACCCTTAAAGAGCCTTTACCTTGTGAAATCAGCAAAGCTCCATATCTTAGAAGGAGCCAAAATCCAGTTTGCTTTCTCACTAAATGTGCATTTTCTGTCCATTTGTGGTTTTTCAATAGATTTTTTTAGCTCCAATTTTCGAAGAAAATAGTAAAGCTATTATAATAACCCACTCCTTGCAGTCAGGTAACCCATTTGTTTAGATCTTTTTCTCGAAAATCAGTCAAAGATATTCACTTAAAAACTTAATATATCAGTTCCTAAAAGGCACAAAACCCTAAAACAATTTCATTTTTTTTGTTAGAATTTTCTGTGTTGGATAAAGTTTCTGTTAAGGTCCATTTCTTGTACACCTTACCTGGTAGCGCAACCAGTACAGCGTGCTACAGGTACCAGGGGCCCCGGGTTCGATACCAGGCCATAACATACCAATGTCCTTAAAAAGGGTAGTGGTATAGCTCCTTTGCGAAGGCTTAAGCAAATATATGGGTAGTTCAACGACTGGTTGGCCCAGTGTCAGAAGAATGTGACTGGGGGTGGTGTCATGCCAGGTGTTAACAGCATAATGTACACAGTGAAGGCAGCACTATATCTGCTTCAAGTGAACACCTTCTACCTATAACTGAAATACTGTTGATGTAACGATAAATCCAATAAACATTTCTAGTACACAAATAGTTAGCTACTGGGTTACCATGCAAAGTATACTAATTATAGGTTTTTTCCTCTCAACAACCTGTTACAGTAACTTCACATATTGCTTGAGGTTTGTCGACCAACATTGTTTGATCTTTATCTGGATATACACGTAGGGTGTTGCTAGATGTTGTTAAATGATCGTAATTGTGTTGCAGATGTTTACTTGTTGCAAAAAAAGAATAAAGAAGTCTTAGGAATATTTTTTTATTTTATTCTTTATGTTTACATTATTGTAATTTTTTGTTTTGTTTTTTTAATTTCAGAAATTGCCCTCCCTGTTCACTTTGAAGCCTTACTGAAGAGTGGAGAATGGCAGAGTAGCAAGCCTCAACCCAAGGTCACCCTGAGAGCAATCGCTGCAGAGAAAAGGTGTGCCCTGCTTAACCCTTGTGTTGCTTAAACAAATTCGTATTAAACCTAATTAAGACCATCCCTCAAAATGACTGAAAGGTTGTTGCTTGGATGTGACATCTAATTGCAGTCCAGATAGGTTAAATTGCCTTTCTGAAAATTTATTTAATCTCAAGTCTGTTTGATTTTGCTTTGAAAACTTTCAGCCTTGGAAGTGCCTTCAGGAAGGTTTAAACAGACCATGGCTTTATAAAGGAGGTGCTTCCTGGCTTATATTTGGCTTCTACGGAAAGTTTTAAAACTGCTTCTAAATATGTCAGGATAAATAGGTGTATTATCCTAATAATTGTATGTTGTATGCAGTTATATATAAGACATTGTTCTAATTTCACCTGGTTTAAAGCTAAGCCAGCAATATATTTTTAGCTAACCAGGGCACAATGTACTCCAGGTGAGCTATTCTGATATGTCCATCGTTTCTTGTGCAGCATTTTGCTTGTGAACACACTTGAGGCTACATTTTTTATCCAGTCTTCACCAAATGTGGTCAGAATGTTTGTCTACAAGAAATCTTGGATACGTTTGCAACTGGGTCATGAGAGTTCAAAAAGTGTTTACTAGGTCAAATCTTAGCAAAAACCTTGCGAACAAGCTAGAGGCCACATTTATGGACCAAACTTCGTATTCGTAACTGGGTGACATAGAATCAAAAAGTAGGTCACTCTGTAAACTCTTGGCACCTTGTAAACAGACTAGAGGCCACAGTTATGGCCCAAACTTCACCAAACTTGGCCAGATTGTTTGCCTACAAGAAATCTTTGATGAGTGTGTAAATTGGTCATATGGGGTTAAAAGTAGATCACTTGGTCAAATCCTAGAAAGAAAAAAAAAATTTAATTACTTGATGCCAGATATAAGTCTTCTAAAAGCCTGCCATCGTGGTCCTCTTGTGTAAAATATGTTGGATCAATAAATTTAAGGCAAGTAAAACATATTCTTATAATTTTCATTTTTTTAAATTTTCATTTGGTATAGTAAGTTTTAAACCCTGTACATGTACGAGTTCTTTTCTTTTCCAGACGACAAAAGTTGCTCAATGCTCAGTTAAAGGAGCAAGCCAGGAAGAGAAAGAAGATGAACAAGACAGCTGCAGCTATGTTGCTCACATCAGCTAGTAAGTTCTCTGTTCTGTTAAACTGAACAATAGTTATTTTGTGTATAGTCAGAAGTAGTTGACGCTCCCATAAAACTCAGGGTGATCATTTGCACCTGTAACTTGCTAAACCAACACTCCCTGCTGAACGTACACAGGTCCATCGATTTAGTGTTGGCTATTGTGAAATTCACATTGATTTGTACCAATAGTGTTGGTAAAAAAGTTAACAATAAAATGAATGGGCTTGATTAGTAGATGCATATTTTATTGTAATCCATTAACCTATTTGAAAATCAGTCTTGTTATTTTTTTAAACACAATTATTTTGTAAACACGCTTTTATATTTTTTCCTACTTTCTATCTTCGAAAATCATTCATTCTGCTGCAAAAACTACCGGACACAGACTAACAGGCTTGAGTGAATGTCAGCTGATTTTTTGTTTAAAAAGTATAAAAATCTAAGCTTTGCCTTTTTCAGTGCATGTCAAATCACTTTTTTTGTTAATATATAAAAGGTGGTATCCAACATTTTGCCTACATCAAATACATATAACAGTATTGAACCACTGATTTGGGGAATTTGGGCACAGTTTTTCTATAAACCCATACATCAGTTTTAATAAATACGACGTTTAACACTGTATTGTTAGACAGAACTAATCGAGAAAAAAGTCACTCGAAATGTGTATTCTTTCTAACTGTATAAAAAGCTTGAAAGTGAAATATAAAGTTAAAAATAGAAATCGACGTCAGAGTGGATTCTCAGGTACTTTTCAGATAACAAGGACTTATTTGGTTATTTGAGAAAAGAAATTTTGGTCCAAACTGTCTGATACCACCTTTAAAGCCACTTATAAAAGTCATGTCAATGCTGCAAGTATATTTGACCACATACCATTCTCATTTTTCTAACTCTAAAAATTTTGACATGTATTTCTGAGTCTCTTTTCCCCTCTTGATTGTTCTTTTTACTAAATGCAGATTTTTGATTTACGCTTCCAACATTAATGAACAAATTATTGTTTTTCCTTGTCTAAAACACTTAACTGTTGTCCAACCATTTTGATCATTGATATTTCACCAGAGCTGCGAAGCAAGTATGAAGGCAAGTCCCCACATAAGACAAGTAAGAAGAAAGTAACCACCGAGTCTCGGCTGAGAAGGAAAGAGCTGAAAAGGAGACGTGCAGCACAGCTGGCTGTTGGTAAGCTAACCATTAGGAACAGGGGACTCCCTGTCAGCAAAAACAGCATTTGCCTTAATGGCCTTGTTACTAAATTGCAGCTTTACCCCTGAATTTTTTAAATCCAATTAAATCTGTGTTTATGATTAGATGCTGTTATTATTCGGATCTCCCAGTAACTGATAAAATGCATTGCTGAGTGCCAGATTATTTTTTCCCTGTTTTGCACTAAGGATAAATATACCTTTTTGCTTGTTTCTTGGTTATGCTGAATATATTCAGCAGTAGTGGCCATGAGCAGCCAGTCACTAATCGGTGTATGTATGGCCGAAGGAATTGGTATAAACATTTAAATTGCAACACAATCCCAGGCTAATTTAATAGTTAAAATGGTTGATGACACCTCTAGAAAATAGGCATTCTATCACTATTGTATGGGTTTTAAATTAATCAGCAAGACGTAGGTATGATATTCTGAAAAATCTTTTTGGCAGTTTAGACTCGTATCACAGCCTTTTTTGCTGCTATAAAATAAGAATTGCCAAGAAATTGTTCATGTTCATAAATGGCATCAATTTTTTCTAAAGGAATTTGGATATTCAGTTTTATTAACATTTTACAGATAATTCTGCATATAAATTTGTATATTAGGGACAATTTATGGTGTGACATTGCCAGTAGATATATACAGTCAAACCTGTATTAAAAGACCACCCTCGGGACAGGGCAAAAGTGGTCTCTTAAGACAGGTGGTCTCTTAATGCAGCATGGTTACTTTTTGTGAGAACCACACTTGAAATTTACAAATTGTGTTGTATAAGCAAGGAGCAGAGAAAGCAATAACATCAATATATTGTATCAGTGTAACAGAAAAGTTAGGCCTGTAAAGGTCAACTAATGTCTATAAAATTAAAAAAAATCAGCAAATTAATACATGTATGTTTATCAAATATTGGGTTTGTGCATTTTGTATTGTGTACATTCCTCCTGGATTTTCACAGTCAGTTTGTATTTTGTGCTAATCCTCTGTCGTCTTGTAATAAAATTAGTATGTAATTAAAGTATATACACTACAATTTACCTGTCATCAAATTTCAAACAACAGTTCTAAAATCATCATTTAGCACTGAAATAATCATGAATGGTAGTTTGTTTCACAGATGATGTCATTCGCATGTCAATTAGAATGTGACACTGGCACTTGACGTCCGGTCGCATCCAGAAACCAACGATAACATAAATCTTTCAGCGAGTCATTTTGAGTTGAACGTTTAACTCGTTTTACTTTCGAATTTCCATGTTCATATTCGTCCATTATTTCACGTTTTCGTTTTGCAATGTTCTGAATCTGCGTTTTTCCGACACCAAGCTCAGATGCAACAGCACGACAACTTTTCCCACTGTTCAAAAGTTTGACAACTTGGACACGATCGTCTATTGTAAGGCCCATTCGTTTAGAAATGTTGATGCGTAATGCAACAAAGAACAACTGTTCCAGATATTCCATTACATTACTGTATCCAATTGCAGTTTGCGCTTTATAATTGTATATTTTAAGTTTTTAGCAAATCAGCTTATCGTGATTCATACAAACATAACTTTGATTTACTTTTAAAGAAACCGAAGTCGGAACATGGTCAATAAGTGTCAATACGAGCGGTAATAGGGCACACTCGATTAGGTGTGAATCGAGCGCGGGCTTGATGTGTACATCGACCCAGTGACATTACGTAATTTCCCAGTTTGACACGGTCGATTGCAGTGATTAGCATAGAAGAGCAAATGTGTAAATTAATTGCTTATTGTTTGGTCGTAACTAATGTGTGAGTGGATTAACGCGGTCGCCTATTAGGGTATAATTAAAGCATGTTTGACATGTTTATGTGTGGTCGCTGGACGCAGATCAAAGGTGGGCGCTAATTACATTACAATTACAGAACAAATATGATCGGGCGGCTTTGAAGTGGTCGCATAGAGCAGGTGGTCGCCGGTTAGGGGTGGTCGTATGGTCAGGTTTGACTGTATATACCTTATATATATCGGGTGATCATTCCCCTTGGTGCAGCTCTTAGAACTTGTTTAAAATAACTCTCTCAAGTCTACTGACTTACAATGTTGCTCCCATTTTGTTCAGATCTCAGATTAGGAAACGTGGTCTTTATATCTTAGAGATACAAAATGTTTTCAACGATAAATTTACTGAATTACATAAAGCCTATTCAAAGAACAGAATCATATTAACTGACAAGAAAAATTTACCTACTAGTTTAATAGGGTCTTCAAAGAAAATGTTGACAGTGAATCAGACCAAGTAATGATATGAGTGCTAATTGACATCCCTAAATTTTACAGGATAAGTAGCTCAATATGGAAATTGAAAATATTTAATCAAATATACATAAACAACATTTTACCCTTTGAAACTTGGTAAATATTATATAACCAGGACAGGACGTTAGAGATCACCTCTCTCTATTGGTCCTTGACCCTTAATCTTCTGCTTATCCTATGGCCAAAACATCGAATGTGAAGGTTTTTTTTTGTTTTTTTGTTATATTACACCAACACAATTATGGCCATATTGGCGACATTCCAGCTAATTATTGGGACCAGGACTTGAACCTACGCGGTGAGGGGCTGAGGAGTTTCAGCTACTCTAACTGCTTGGCTACAGGCACCCCTGAATGTGAAGTTGTATAGTTTAAAAAGGGGTGGTTTATCTAATATGAAAAGTACGACAGTTAATCTACACCGATTTTTTATTATCTCAGAATGTGACCACTTCTCCACAGCAGTGAATACCACAGCGCTTACAGCACTTCCATTAAAATGTATAATAAATAATTCTGTTAAACTTCAGCTGCTTTCAAAAAGACCCAGTATCTGCATGACCTGGACCAAGATAATCTTAGCGTGACCAGCCAGACCCCAACCCCATCTCCACAGACCCGCGATCCCAGCGGCCTCTCGTTCTGCCAGAGTTCCTCACTGAGGGAAGCTGCCAGGGAGGCACGTAAGAAGAAGAATATAGAGAACGCTTATGATATCAACAATATTGTCATTCCATACAGCATGGCAGCATCGACAAGGGTCGAGAAGCTACAGTACAAGGAGATTCAGACACCTAAGTATGTATCTATATATTTCTTATTGTTTTTCATGTTCCAGTCTTGATTCATGTTTCTGTCATTCTACTTCAGGTTCTAACTAGGATTGAAGTCCCAGCCTCATTTTCAGGTGTGATAGGGCACCAGTGGTGTAGTTGTAGAGTTACCGATTTGTCTCTCTGACTACTAAGCCTCTCTGCTGAGGACTTAATGTGTGAAAGTCTTCCAGCTGACCTGGGGTGCGCTTGTGGTTCTACTCAGATATAAGTTTGGGGTCATCCTCCACCAATTAGCTGGACGTTGCTAAAACGATCAAAAGTTGGTCGCCGCAATGAATTTCAAAAAAGAAAACAAAAGCAATCCTTTTCAGATGAAGTGACTTTCTTAGTTCTAACTGACCCACACCCTATCAGTGATTTTATCCAGATATTTTTGTGAAGCCTTCCTCCATGAAATCTGGACATCATTGTACTTGCTGTTACTGTATTTTTTCAATGTTTATGTCTATAATCAATACAAAATACAAGTATGTACTTTCAGCTGTTCTCTGCTATTGAATGAGGAAAGTTCACTTACATGAATTGTCTTTATCTAAGAGAAGAGAAGCAATTGTGTAAGGTGATGTACTAAGGATTAATAGAATGTACACACTTCTGATCTGAATAAACGATAAAAAATATACATGTTGTATAAACATGTTGTTGGGTGCTGATCACTTTTAAATTCTGGAAAACTTGGCCATTAAACCTATTTATTGAGGCTAGAAAAAGTTCTATTGTTGATAAGCATTTCATGTAAAAATGCCAGACATACTGTGAGTATTGGTCATAGGACTTTGTATAGAGATGGGTCTACCATACAGCACTCTAACTTTTTATCTTACCTGAGCTTATGCTCAGGGTGAGCAAATGTGATTGCAAACTTTCCGGCATCGCATGTCTAGTGTCTGTCAACATTCTTTAAATGTCATTACCTTTAAATGAAACTGCTGGCCCAAATTCATCGAAACTTCTTAAGTATATAGGCAGAGCAGAAATGAAAAGTTGTTCAAATAATAAGAACCTTTATATTTTTATACATGTTTTCTTGGGTATCCCTGTATGAAGATTGTTTGAGAATTTTGATCTGTCAAGAAACATGGCTGCCTGGGGCATGGCCATTTCCCATATTTTGTTACATTGGAAACTTTTGAAAATTTGTTAAAAACTCCAAGAGCTAGAACTTTGATATTTGATATACATGTTTCTTAGTGGTCCTGAATCAAGATTATTCAAAGAATTTGGATCTATAAAAAAAACATGACTGTAAGGTGTGTGGCCATTTTCCCTTTATGGCTATAATGGAATACTTTGAAAATGTTCTTGACAGAAACTACAAGAGCTAGAACTTTGATATTTGATATACATGTTTCTTACTGGTCCTGAATCAAGATTATTTAAAGAATTTGGATCTATAAAAAAAACATGGCTGCAAGGTGTGTGACCATTTTCCCTTTATGGCTATAATGGAATACTTTGAAAATGTTCTTGACAGAAACTACAAGAGCTAGAACTTTGATATTTGATATACATGTTTCTTACTGGTCCTGAATCAAGATTATTTAAAGAATTTGGATCTATAAAAAAACATGGCTGCAAGGTGTGTGGCCATTTTCCCTTTATAGCTATAATGGAATACTTTGAAAATCTTCTTGACAGAAACTACAACAGCTAGAGCTTTGATATTTGATATACATGTTTCTTAGTGGTGCTGAATCAAGATTATTCAAAGAATTTGGATCTATAAAAAAACATGGCTGCAAGGTGTGTGGCCATTTTCCCTTTATAGCTATAATGGAATACTCTGAAAATCTTCTTGACAAAAACTACAACAGCTAGAGCTTTAATATTTAGTATACCTGGATTCTTTAGAACTCGTTTCTGTTAACCATTCCATTTTCAACCTATTCTTTTTCCTTCCTTCAAACTAACCCTTTGCAGTAAAATAAAAAGTCATGCTGTTTATCAGTCAACATGTTGCTGTTATTAAAAATGTAGATACTTTTAACTGTATTTTTTGTAACTTCAAGGTGGAGGGAGGTTATGGATGAAGAGACAGAAGCAGTTGCCATGGAAACAGAATCTGAAGAGAACAATGATGAGAATGAGGTAGGATAAAGTGCATTGAAAACATTTGTTTGTTTTGGTCAGTCGGTAGATCACTTTGTTTTTAATCGATATCTAGAGAACACGGGGGGCCACAATTCTTAAACTTTGTAGAGACATTAGTCATTATGAGAAGATAACCTTGATCTGTTTTGGGTTGAGAGGCACAATGGTAAAGGTCGCTGTGACCTTGATCATGATTTGTACTTCAGGTAAGTGGGTTATACCTGACAGCGACGGGCATATAGGTTTATTCACATCCTTTGATATATTAAAGTTGTTGATAACATGCATGTTAAGCTGTCAAAAAGTTTCTTTTGAATTCAATTGTGGTAAAAGCACTAATATTCTCTATTTTAACTCTTATATTTATGTGGGTCAATATCTTATAACAGGAGCTGGTAGCGCAATCGGTAGACTGTAAGCTCCAGTTATGGGAGGCCCCGGGTTCGAGCCCAGGCCGCGACATACCAAAGTCGTTAAAAATGGTAGTGGTATAGCTCCCTTGCTAAGGCACATGCAAGTATAAGGGTAGTTCCATGACTAGTTGGCCCGGTGTCAGGATAATGTGACTGGGTATGGTATCATGCCAGGTGTTCACGGCATGCTATACACAGTGAAGACAGCACTATATCTGCTTCAAGTGGACACCGTCTCCAGATAACTGAAATACTGTTAGTGTAACAATAAACCCAATAAACAAACAGGGAAACAATATCATATGTAATATTAGTAATAAGAAAACCATCCTTGTGAGTAAAAATGATTTGATGATTGAAACCATATTATCAGTCATAATAAATTTAACAGATCATATATAAACTTGGGTACTTGCTAAAAATAACAGAATTCAGGTCAGAGGTCAGACATTCATGCTGAACCTTTTAACAATTATTCGGAGAAGAATTTCAGTTGTGTTTGTCATGACAATAATAGCAGACAAATTTATTTTAATTGCTCTCCAGGTCGAATTGTGTTAGTTTTTTTAAATCCTACTCTCATGTACAAATCCACCATGCAACCTATTCAGAAGGCTTAAATATTATTTAAGTGGTGTTAAAATGGAACGATGCTTCATATAAATATATAAAATTAAAAACTTTATTTGCCTGTGATAGGGACATTCTTGCCCAAGCAAATAGCAGCATTTGTAATAATGGGTGTTGGCATGATTTAATTGAACAGGTGAACAGGAAAGGATATTTTCTTATAAATTTTGTGAAAATATCTATTTTCATTGTGTGTTTGGTGGAAATTAAGCACACAAAAAATACAGTTGAATAAGTCTGCGGTAGAATTAGTGATTATCATGGCCTAAAGAATTAGTGATAGTCATGGTGTAAAGAATTAGTTATTGTCATGGCCTAAAGAATTAGTGATTGTCATGGCCTAAAGAATTATTAATTGTCATGGCCTAAAGAATTAGTAATTGTCATGGCCTAAAGAATTAGTGATTGTCATGGCCTAAAGAATTATTGATTGCCATGGCATAAAGAATTAGTAATTGTCATGGCCTAAAGAATTAGTTATTGTCATGGCCTAAAGAATTAGTAATTGTCATGGCCTATAGAATTATTGATTGTCATGGCATAAAGAATTAGTAATTGTCATGGCATAAAAAATTAGTGATCGTCATGGCCTAAAGAATTAGTTATTGTCATGGCCTAAAAAATTAGTGATTGTCATGGCCTAAAGAATTAGTAATTGTCATGGCATAAAGAATTAGTGATTTTCATGGCATAAAGAATTAGTGATTGTCGTGGCATAAAGAATTAGTAATTTTGCATGGTGTAAAGAATTAGTGATTGTCATGGCCTAAAGAATCAGTGATTTTCATGGCCTAAAGAATTAGTAATTGTCATGGCCTAAAGAATTAGTGATTGTCATGGCGTAAAGAATAAGTGATTGTCATGGCGTAAATAATTAGTGCTGTGCTAGAACATTCAGTATGACACGTCCGTTGTGTACTTCTCTTTATATTTTATGTATACATATATATCTGTCTGGTTAAAAGCCAAAGAAATTAATATTCAACAAATTATTTGCATCAATGTTCACAAAAAAAGAGGCAGTGAGAATTTGTGGGTAGTCATAAACCTGAAACTCTTCTAACTTCATGGGCTTGTGTTCAGGTCAATGTGAAAACTGTCATGTGGGGAGATTTTTCAGCTGACCTGTATTGCACCAGTGGTTCAAATGATATTTGTCTGAGATGAGAATTTTTGCAAAGAAAAAGATGGGCATCGTTGACAAAGACCATCAGAGGCCAATCAGTAGAGCCAATTTAGGTGTTCCTTGCAGCTACACACAGGAACTGTCTTGAATGACCATAAATTTCAAGTTGCATAACATGAATGATAACAACAAAACTTTCCTTTTTATTCTCCCAGATTGAAACAATGACAGATGAAGACTTCGCCAAGCGGCATCAAAAGAATGAGGATGAAGAGAGAAAGCGATTTAGATCATTCATCACCTACCCCCCTGTCCGCCGTAGTCGCTTGTCTAGAGAAAGTGAGAGCAATGTGGATAACTTTTCCCCAGACTCCAGCATGAATGAAGCAGGCTTCTTGCAGGCCAGTCTGCCAGAGAGCACCCTTTTCTCACAGTCGTTCCCGTTCAATGTAAGCCGAGAGGAGGGACGTCGTAGAAGCGGGTCCACCTCCAGACGATCAATTAGCATCGATGAACACAGCCGGGATACAGAGTATTATGATATGTACCGTGTGGTGAAGGAACCGTTTGTTCCTAGGGAGTTTCCATTGTCAGATGATTGTTATGAGGAGATGAAACGAGAGCAGGAGACCTGCACTGAGAGTGAAAACCAAGCTTACAGGAGAGCTAAAGCGATGAAACTTGACGAGGAGATGGAGTTTATGAACGCGCTGTGTGAGAGGTCAGAGTCGCCCTCAGCTCCCATTTCACCTGCGACATCTGGTTCAACTGTGGATGACATCCATGACCCTGAGTGGAATGCCTCCCGTGGCGACAGACGTTCCTCTCTCAGTCTGAAACAAGCCAAGAGATGACCAATTATTGAATAGATGTGAAAACAACCTTTCTACTATTGGTGATGTTCAAAGTCATAGTTGATTCTGTTTGGCTCGGAAGCGTTTGTGGGATGGAGAGAAAAAAGGTTCACCAGTAGGAACCGTGTCCGACAACAGTCTACTATGAAAGGTGTAAGGCTCAAAATAAGCCATGTGATTCAACCCAGTGAAAGTTATGTTTGTTATATAACTTTATAAGAGCAGTTGGGCTGAGGCTTACAGTTGGAGACGTGGCTTGACATTATCCAAGAGAACAGTTTTGGTCTCAGGATCATCTGTTTGGTCTAGAATCCTTGCGAGTTATGTTTCACAGCAAATAGTTTCTACTGTTAAACTCACGGTGAACAGTCAGGTCTCTAAGGTGACGAATCAACTATCAAAAAAATGTTTTGTGGTCGCAAGTTGTATCATCAGCACGACAGCATCAGCTATGATGTTGATAACTCGCTTGAAAAAGTTTACAAGAAGTGGCGATGACGAACGAAGGTTTTGAATTGTTTTTTAGTAAAGATAAGAGTAAACAAGAAAACTTTTCTTATGTGAAGTGAAAATCTGTTGAGATCTGATAAATACAGCTCTTCTGTTCTGAGATCTGATAAATACAGCTCTTGGGATGAGTGGAATATAAACAATATAAATTTATAAATGATAGCAGATTGTGCCTGCAGGAACTGCGTTTTGATTAGATGGCTACATACATGTATTTTCATTTTGTATTTGTTATTTCTTTATGATTTAAAAGCATGGTTGACCAGACAGTAGTCTGAACTGTTGATCAAATTTGCTGTGTAACTGAAATTTCTGCCTAAGAATTGTTGACAGTCTTTTACAACATTATCCTTAAGCAAATGCTATGTGAAAGGATACACTCATATAGCAGCTTAATTGAGTATTGACTGTGTAGTTCTCATTTGATTTCATGACAACATTGACATATGTGTATATTTTAACTCGGTAGAACACACTAGAGGCATATGGGAGATCTTTGTTCCCACCAGCTTTGTTGTTTTTTTTGTGGTGAGTTATTTATGCAGTGAGGTTTTGTAAGTGCTGTACTATAAACAAATCGAAGAGATCAAACACTTTTGTTTTACATTTGTGCTTTCATAGAATTTCTATTCCAGATTTATTGGGGGGGCATTTTTGATATATTTTTAAATGGCGTGTGATTGTGATGAATGGTGCCCTGTGAAGGGAAGATGATGCATGCAACATTATGTATATTAAGACATTTCTTTGTCATAGCATTGCCTTTATGTAATGTCTGTCATTCTTAATCATGTTATCTCAGCCATACAGGCATGGATGTTGTTAACAATAGTGATAATGTTGATCTTAAAACAAAACAAAAAAAGTGATTTTTTGTTTTGTTTTGTTATCATCCAGCTTATTGGATTTTTAATAAGAGCTCCAGAAGAGGGGTTTCAGCAATTATTTCATGCAGCTGTGTTCCATAATCCATAACTGAGTACTTTAGTTTGGGTTCTCCTTAAGATTCCTGTTTGTGTATTTTGACAGTTATATACCTTTCTTGGTCAGAGTGCTCACAAGTATCATTGCAAACACAAAGTTCATGTTCTATTGCAAAATGTTGGTGAATATTTCATAAGCTTGCTTTTACACGTGTCATGAACAAGGTAATACCAAGTCATAGTCTGTTTTTAAGCTACTGCTCATTCAGCCCACTTTACAGTTTTCCCCCCTGGTCTTTGGGTGTATTCATTAATTCCATACTATGGCAGCCGACACATGGCGCTAGGAAGTCCTATTACTGACCCAAATAACACATGCAGGTACCCATTTATACACCTGGGTGGAGTGGAACCAATCGAGGTAAATTTCTTGCTCAAAGAAATAGGCGGCGACTTTACTGGGGTTCGAACCATGGACCTCATGATCAGGAGTCGTGCGTCCTATCACTGGACTATTCCGCTACTCTTTGAACAAACTTGATGGTAAAGCAAACATCTATATATAGACTTATTGAGGAGAAAAATATGTTGCATGGATTATACACCTCGTTGTATGGAGCTCTGCATTACATTGGAAATAAATTTCTTGTTATTCAAATCATGTTTTCAAAAAAATTAATTCAGATTTTTTTTTCTGATTTTGTTATTAAATCAATAACCAAAATTATATTAAGACCAACTTGCTATAAAAAAAAAAAGGTTAAACACTTTCGCGTATGTTTTGTGGCAACTTTGTTAAATAAAGTTATGATGTTGCCATGGTGTTGTTACATAAACTGTATCATGTGATTCATTCTTGCTAACCCTGTCATTTAGTACTTGTATTATATGCAGTGTAAATATGTAACTATATATATACCTAAACATTCTAGCTTTGTAAAAAAAAAATATTGTTTCATCCCATTCATATATAAGTACAACACTTGGTTTAATTGTTGTTTTGTTTTTTAGTCAAGTTGAATTAAATATGATTGTTAAATTGTTTTATAATGAGGTCCTTCTATGACAGAAAATGATATTTGGATAAATAGATTTCTATCTAGTAAGTAATAGAGCAAGATAATGGTTACAAACCCATTTCACTGATTTAAAGCTTAACCGTGATGGCATTTGAAAATACAACAGGTTAAATGCTGAATATTGCAAATTAAAAAATCAGATTAGAAATCATTTTACTTTCTGTCCTATAAGAAAAATAAAGTTAAAAACATATATATATATCAGAGCAGGGGTGCCCGAGACCTAGTGGTAGAGTCACAGATTTGTAACTCCCGACTGCTTAGCCTCCCACTGCATGGGTTCAAGTCCAGAGGCAAATAATATAATGTGGGAAGGTCTTTATGCGGACCTGCATTACGCTGGTGGTTCTACCAAGACATGTGTCTGGGGTCTTCCTCCACAAAAACAGCTGGATGTTGCTGCATTGATCATAATAGGTCACTGTGATGTATCTCAAAAACTAAAAAAACAGATATCAAAGTGTAATGCCTATACATGTATGTTGTAGATTTCATGCACATATGTCCTGTTTTGACATCACAACTTTTTTTCAGTTATGATTTGTTTACATGCTACAACATTTTTACAATGAAAAAATTAAAATATTTTTATTGGTTGAAATGTGTACCACTGGATTAGTTATTTTTATTGCATTAACGCAAAAGAACAGGGAAAAGCCTACATGGTTCGTGTATTTTGGTATTGAAATGCTTCACAAAGTTTGTGTTGTTATTTTCTGTTATGTAGTGCTATCTTTTGTTTTTGTCTGTTTCTCCCCAAATACTACTACATTTATTAGCCCTTACTTTTTACCTTTAAGTACATATATTAGCCATTACATTTTACCTTCAACAATACAATTTAGTTAGTTTTTTATTATTATTTTTTTATTAACAGGTGCATTATTTTTCTCATATTGATACATTCATTTTGAAGAGAGTATTACAATTTGAATAATCTTCTTTTTGTTTCTTCTTTTTTTAAAGAATTAATATAAAGCCTTTTTTTTCCTCTTTTCAGTGAAGTTAAAATCACAGAGATGTTGTGTCATCCGAAATCTTTGCCTGTTAGAGTGTATTATTATTTTGTAAAATTTTGTATTTGATCATCATCCCCTGTCTGTATACATTGGCTCTATCTATCACACCTATGTATATTTGAATATATGTCAGTGCAATTCTCACTCTCTACAATACAACTGGGAGAAACTTACAGTTTGTCTTGGTTTATGTTTAACCCATTTGTCGTTCAGAGTCTGGAAATCCTGAAAAGGTTTGCAATTTTTAGAAGTTTATTTTTTCCAGGTCTGGAAAATTATGGAAAACAATTCTGTTGGAGAAAATGTCTGGGAAAAGTCTTTGAAAAAGACTAAAAGAATTACAGCACCTGCTAAGTAGTCTCTCTAAGAAATCAACATTTCAAGAAATCAACCTGAATTAGAATCAGAGAATTCTCTTTTGGCCAATTAGAGATAAAAATTTAATCATTCTTCTTCTTCTGGTCATGCCCCATGGTCTTGCACTATTATCTGCTAACACTCTAAATGCTATCACTTGGCAGCAAGCATGTCCTTGTGGATCGATCAACTAGCCTTGAAATAATAGATTGATTTGCTAACTGATATCAATATTTAATTATCATCAATAATAATGCTATTATAATACTAATGCTATTTTAATATGTAGTCCGGTATGATTTTGTGCATAAAAACACCTACTTTAAAATTCCACATATTCTAAATGCTTAATATCGTTCTTGTTCAAGAAGATGGTGAGGAGGAGAGGAGATGACATAGTGGACATAGTTTGAGATCATAATTTTTATCTTAAATAAAAATCAATAATTGCAAAGTGTTTGATGCAAATGACTTTACTATATATTTTTACACCTTATAAGTTTCTTGCATAGTTTGGCATTTCTTCAGAGAAATAAACTGCTCACATTGATGTACACATTAATTCAACTCATTTATCTTGCCGTACATTCCCTGCTGTATTGTCGTGAGCATCTATAAGATTTGACCTAAAATGTGGCATCAGACAGTTTGCCTACATAAAATACATATAATAATATGTGATCCATATTTGGGGGTATCTAGGCAATAATTGTACATAAACTCGTACTATAATCTCAGCGGAGACGATATTGAATATAACCTTGGTTGCTAGACAATACAAGTTAGTCATGAACTTTTGCCGACTGACTCCTCCAAGGCGGTAACAGTTGGGTTGGCTCTGTTTGTTAAATGACTCATCAAAGATTTGTTTTTCTACATTTGGCTTGCAATCGTACACTTTGTCCTGTGCATTTGTTTTAAATTTTGGTATATGTTGCAATGCTCATAGGACTTTTTCATATTTCCTAAATTATAAAAAATCGCTTTAAATCTCCATTTTTTTCTAAATATAAAAATAAGGACGATGGGGATTTCAGCTAAAAATAGATATCAACGTTTAAAAAGTAAGTGGTCACGTGGTTTTCTTTGTTTAAAAATAGCTGAATGTGCAGCGTGTCTCAGATAGAAATACTAATTTGTAGTGAGCAGTGGGTGCTGTGATTCACATTCCACTTAGATGTGGGGTACATCCAACGGCACGGGTACATCCAACGGCACATATAATGTCGAGGAACCGAAATGAAATGATTCCAACGGCACATATAGGAACAAGGAACCGAAATTGTGCTCAACGAAGTTGTACACGGGAATATAAGCAAGTCAAAATCGAAAATAATAATTAAATATCAAGTCTAATTTTTACTTGGTATTTTGCATGTAAATAAAATAATGGATATATTAAAATGAATGTATGTCGGGTTGTGGCTCTTGTGCAGTGTACAACCCAAGTAATGGGGTACATTGGTGAAATGGAAATTGTCTCCCTTGATAGATAATATCCGAGGTATTCCAAACAGTAGGTAGGTCCTTTTAGTTGAAATTCTTGGACTTTATCGCCTGTTCTTTTTTAGACATTGCAATAACAAACAGTGAAATTTCTTATTTTGTATAAATAGAAGCTTAAAATCCATTTACATACTTATAAAGATGTGTTATTTCATAAAGGAAATGGAAGTGTTTGTTGATTATTGGTAACATGCGTATCACAAGAAAGGCAGACAAGTCATCATGCACTTCAAACAGCACAAGCATAAAAACCGAGTAAAACAAATGAAAGGGCCTACTTGCATTGAGGGATTATTCAGGGGAGACTATTCACTAATGTCTCTCATTCTACGATCTAGCTCCTCTGTCTGACAGGCAGAAGGAAGGTATGAAAAGTAACACGTGGCGTTACGATGATCATGCACTGCACTTCTGCTCATCTCTAGGTGCTCATACCAAGTTTGAATTAAATCGATTCTGTAGTTGTTAAGATTTTTTTCGTGACTGTTAAGCTAAGGATGGTAGTTAAGAATTACCGTAGGCAGAGTTTGTTCTTACGAGCTGCACCTCTGCTTATGACCAGGTACCGATATACCAAGCTGAAAGTGAATCCATGCAGCGGTTATGTTATCGCCTGACACAGTATTTTGTCGCGATAATACATCTAAAACTGACTTGGAGGTAGTGGTAGGCTCGCTGGTTAGTAACTCTTCTGACTGGTTAGCCTCTCACCGCGGGGGTTCGAGTCCCGTTGGGGGCAATGGACTAGTGTGGGAAGGTCTTCCAGCCGACCTTCGGGGTGGTTCTACCCAGACATTTGTCCTGGAGTCGTCCTATATTAAAGAAGCTATAATGAACATGGTCGCTGCAATGCATCCCAGAAAATGCTGGACAAAGGCTGGACAGATCTTAATAATTGAAGAAATTTCCTAACAGAGGAAGCGTTTCTCAATCGACGCTAATATTGTAGTTATTTCCCTTTGTGTATTTCTCTCACGGAAATAATGCCACTCAATGGATTCACGTTGAACTTGTTGAGTAGGAACTAGAAGTACAGTGCACAGAATATAACTCCACATTTGTTTGTGATCGCCCTTATTCTTTTCTCAGAAAGACATGCTTATCCGGAGAATGAGTTGATAACCACACGGATATATTTCAAAGTTGGTACACATGTATATCCACCTGCATACTCCTCACACCGTTTACGTTACGCTGCAGTCTCGAAAAGCACGTTACCGCAGCGAAGATTGTGCTTGTGTACATCGGTGTTACTGTAAAAAGGTTATATACGATGTAAATTTATATATAAAACAACAACTAATAATTTATGCTTAAAATGTCAACAGTCTCTACACTTTATTATAAGGATAAAACTATGGTAAAATACTTATAATAGAAAATATATATTCAAAATCTAATTTGTCAAGACCTTTGTCGCTTTTCATTCTTGATGGCAGATCTTACCGTGATTAGAAATGCACGTGACCTCTTGCGTAGAGATCGATGCACCTGATGATTACTCTCTTACACTGTCGGTTTATTACATTTTCCTCGGTTTATTGCATTTACCTCCATAACAGGCTCGGATTATTTAAGGACACCTAACTCTGTATGACGTCAAATAAAACGTCGGTTAGGAATTTGAAAATTTGCGCATAAGTTATAAATATGCTGTGTTTTAATTTACTTATTTGCATTCGCGTAGTTGTCTGCTTGGGTAAAATGTACACAAAATAAATTAAAAGTTATTGCTAAATTTCTCATGTAAACCTAGGTTTTCAGACCATGTGTGTGTGTGTTTGTCTCTCTGTGTGTGTGTGTGTGTGTATGTATGTATGTATATATATATATATATATATATATATATATATATATACACACACATATATATGGTTATTGTCCTTAAAATCGAATTCAGAATGGGTTAAATATTGTTTGATCGTTTGTCCATTTTGTCAAGATTCTTGTCATTAGCAGAGATGTTGTAGTGAGGTACGAATGATACCTCTGCTTGGAGATTGCCTGATGATGTGTACGTGCAGTGCACAAGAACCATAACTCTACCTAATTTAATTTTAGTTATCTACCTTGGTTGTTTGTTCTTGTCCGGAAAATAACTTAAAGATTTCTATATGGTTTCGCTGTAAAAATTGTATATTGACACCCGATGACGGGTCGAGGTGCAGTGCGCTTGGATCCTTAGTGTTATTTTTTTATTCTCCCTTAGTTTATTAGTCCGAATTGCTTTTTCGATAATAGCTCGATGACTTCTGCATGAATTCACATGAAACTAAGCATATAGATTCCTAGTGATGAAAGAGTGCTGCAGTGCATGGAAGACATGTTTACCACCCACCCCCTTTCCACCACCACAACTCCATTATTATCGGGGCAAAGGAGGAAGACGAAAAAAGTAGTACAATTCCAATAATTTGAAAAGCGCTTTTCTCTCCCGATTATATAAAATATCTTTCAAAATATAAACCAAGATCAGCTGATAAATCTATGCAGTACCAACCTTAATAACTATATAATTTTATTTTCTAAAGAAAAACCCATAAAGAATTCATCTTCTTTTTTGTTTTGTTTTGTTTAAGGGGATCGGATCAAAACTTTTAACATTTTCGATGAGCTCAGTCTGTCAGATGCCGTATTTTGTGCAGGAAAAGGGAAGACAACTTATACTTTTTTCTACTCCGAATGTTTCAACAGCATTAACTCCCATGTAAACCTACATGTCGTATGTTTTTCAATCGTTTATTCAACGCTATTCGATCAGCTCAGTCTCTCAGATGCCGTATTTTGTGTAGGAAAAGGGAAGACAACTTATACTTTTTTCTACTCCGAATGTTTCAACAGCATTAACTCCCATGTAAACCTACATGTCGTATGATTTTCAATCGTTTATTCAACGCTATGTAATTCGTTAATTTCTTTCTGGCATTAAAGTGTGAAAACAATCATGCGTTTTAAATATTTATAAACTTTATTTGTATAAAAATATGTTTTTATGCAGTTTGATACAGAGTATGAAGGTATTTACCTGGAATAATGTTAACTAAACTAGTCTAAATGCATGTTTTGAGTCACTTTTAACTAGTTTAATGAGGGACAGCACATCCTTTCGGATTTTATCGAGAACTTGCTATGTGGCCCTTGCGTATTAAGAGTGTGCCAAAGGTATGTCTAAAGTGGGCCCCGAGCAGGTACCTTGTTTCGAGTAACTATATATGTGAAATAATTTAGGTATTTTTGCGTATTTTCGCCCAATATAAAGAGAACACTATTGCGTGTGAATTTTAATTCCTAAATTTAGATTCAGCTTATTTGTCAATCATTGTACGGCTCAAATCTGAGGGGACCAAAAGCTGTGTCTTTTGAGAAGGCTTTTAGGCGATCCCTTTCCCGTTTTTTGTTGTTGTTGTTGTTGGGGGCGGGGATGAGCGAGCAACTGAGGTGCTAGTCGTGCTAGTGGGGTCTGGGGCCATGCTCAGCCCAGAAAACCTTTAAAATGCAGCAGCCAAATAGAGCCATTTAATTCCTGCATTTTGAGAAGGTGCTAAAACCTTTCCCATTAGTCCAAACTGTTTTTTATCTTCGGCGACATCGATAGTCTATAATCAGTTTGCATCAATCGGAACACCTCGTATAATTAATGAATCATCGGATGGTGCTACTTTTGAGACAGACGTCAAAACAAAGATGGCAGCTACGGTGACAGCTCACAACAGTTCAATGCCTGTAAAACTTCAATTTATGACGCCTTCAAATTTAAATCATCCGATTTTCATTTACCCAGCGCAGCAGTCACGCAGCTGTCGAACGACGACATTGTTTTTGTTTTGTGCGAACTACATTTTTGGCATATTCTTTTTCCGACTTCCGGCGAACAAAACGATC